>CM065743.1:50126754-50166754 GCA_033310375.1 Conus canariensis | reverse complement strand
TATCGCTGTGTTTATTGTAACAAAATATTTTTTTAAATGTTTCAGTTCATTGAAAGTCTACGCCGTGGTCAGCCTAACGCCAGAGTGTCCCTCACACCTCCCTGCATCGATGCCAAAGGGGCCATCACCTACATGAACTCCAAAGATGTGCGAATCGCCCTGCACATTCCCGCCGGTCTGCCAGAGTGGCAGCCATGCAGGTCAGAGTGCATGTGTGCTGTGGGAAGGAATGATAATTAGCATTAACATGGATAGCTCATGTTTGTGATGATGTTTGTGATGAAAATTGAAATAACAGTGATGAATATAATTCGAACTGGGATGAAATTTGCTAATGTAAAAATTATTGGTGTTAGTAATAGTAATAATGATAGTGTAATAAAAATAATCGTAGCAGTGAAAAAAAGCAACAATGTAAGTAAAAACAGAAAGCATTTTACATAAGAATAATAGTAAGATAATCAGTAGACAAACATAGTTCCCTCCCCCTCAAACCCTCTTTTCCTCACAGCATGTGGAAGATGTGACAAATTCACAACCACACCTATCATCTGTAACCACCACTGACCCCACCCCGTGAGCATGTACAATGTCAAATATAGCAGTGCTTCACCAGAAAGGGCAAATTCACAACCACACTTATCATCTGTAACCACCACTGACCCCACCCCCTGAGCATGTACAATGTCAAATATAGCAAAGCTTCACCAGAAAGGGCAAATTCACAACCACACTTATCATCTGTAACCACCACCCACCCCACCCCCCGAGCATGTACAATGTCAAATATAGCAAAGCTTCACCAGAAAGTGCTACTGGCAGAGAGAGATGCTGGACCTCATGTGCTCTAATATTCGTTCTGGGGGGAAGTGACTTCTGGCCAACTTGGATCACCAGGAAAGTCCAAAAAGAAAAGAATGAAAAGAAAGCTGTTCAAACCCGCAGAGAGCTAAAGATGAGCTTTTTCTCCTGTTGAGGAAACAGAGACAACTGACAAGCAACTCGCTGCATCAAAATGACAACTCGAAAGAAGTCATGCAAGGGGTCTTTGTATGATTGAAGCAAGGTCGAGGGTATGATTTAGCTCCCTTTTCCCACAACTATTGTTAGGGGTGTCCTAATTTACAGGGTTGCTGTTCAGGCTGAGCGGGTTGTTTGGACAGGTGAATATGAGAGGAATTGATTTGTTAAGATGAAAAGAGGAGGGATGCAAATTAAGAGTGTGGAACAAGTATGATGTGTTGGTTTGTGCATGGAGGGATGTGTTCGCATGTAGGCCTTTTGCCTGCGTGTTTTGATGTATCATTAATTTTATACATCGTCTTAAATATCATATGTGTGGGTTTTCTTTTTTCTTTTTTTTCTTTAGATGGGGGGACAGGGGAAGGTCTTTTTATGTTTATAGGTTTGTTTTTTTTAAGTTTCAGTTTTTCACATGCACTTTGGGGAAAGCAGTTTTCTGTTTAGACAAGAATTGCCATTCAGTGAGATAATTTCAAAATGTGTTTTATTATAATCAGATCTCATCAGGTGTATCGGAACTATTTCCAACTGTGCAGTTCGGTTAATCATATTTTCCTTCCACATGTAAGGGAACATTTAGGTAACCAGATCCTGAGGGAAAGGGCTGTAATGTAATGTAATGTAATGTAATGTAATGTGGATTGTGTTGGTTGGTGGTGGTTTGTTGCAGTACCCTGGACTACAAGCGGGTGTACACTGAAATGAGTGCCCAGTACAAGAAGGTTCTGAGTAAAGGGGTAGGTCCTGATGCTTAGTAAAGGTTTATTGTCATTGTTATTATCATTATTATTGTCGTTGTTATTGTCGTTATTATTATCAGTCTTTTGCTTTACTGTCTCTGTTCCTTCTCTTGCCCCCCCCCCCTCCCTCTTTTTCTTGGGGGGGGGGGGGGGGGGGTCCTCGTTTATTGAAAAACGGGCCTTGGCAGCCGTTTCCTTTTTTTTTCCTTTGCTGTTTTTTTTCCAGCTGTATTTCCAGTTTCTTTTCTGTTGTTTTTTTTCCAGCTGTATTTCCAGTTTCTTTTCTGTTGTTTTTTTTCCAGCTGTATTTCCAGTTTCTTTTCTGTTGTTTTTTTTTCCAGCTGTATTTCCAGTTTCTTTTCTGTTGTTTTTTTTTTCCAGCTGTGTTTCCAGTTTCTTTTCTGTTTTTTTTTTTTCCAACTGTATTTCCAGTTTCTTTTCTGTTGCTTTTTTTTTCCAACTGTATTTCCAGTTTCTTTTCTGTTCTTTTTTTTTTCCCAACTGTATTTCCAGTTTCTTTTCTGTGTGTGTGTTTTTTTTCCAAACTGTATTTCCAGTTTCTTTTCTGTTTTTCCAACTGTATTTCCAGTTTCTTTTCTGTTTTTTTTTTCAACTGTATTTCCAGTTTCTTTTCTGTTTTTTTTTTTCAACTGTATTTCCATTTTCTTTTCTGTTGTATTTTTTCATCTGTATTTCCAGTTTCTTTTCTGTTGTTTTTTTTTTCCAACTGTATTTCCAGTTTCTTTTCTGTTGTTTTTTTTTCCAGCTGTATTTCCAGTTTCTTTTCTGTTTTGTTTTTTTTCCAACTGTATTTCCAGTTTATTTTCTGTTGTTTTTTCCAACTGTATTTCCAGTTTCTTTCCTGGTTTTTTTTTTTCCAACTGTATTTCCAGTTTCTTTTCTGTTGTTTTTTTTTCCAACTGTATTTCCAGTTTCTTTTCTGTTGTTTTTTCCAACTGTATTTCCAGTTTCTTTTCTGTTGTTTTTTTTCCAACTGTATTTCCAGTTTCTTTTCTGTTGTTTTTTCCAACTGTATTTCCAGTTTCTTTTCTGTTCTTTTTTCCAAACTGTATTTCCAGTTTCTTTTCTGTTGTTTTTTCCAACTGTATTTCCAGTTTCTTTTCTGTTGTTTTTTCCAACTGTATTTCCATTTCTTTTCTGTTTTTTTTTTCCAACTGTATTTCCAGTTTCTTTTCTGTTGCTTTTTTTCCAACTGTATTTCCAGTTTCTTTTCTGTTTTTTTTCCAACTGTATTTCCAGTTTCTTTTCTGTTGGTTTTTTTCCAACTGTATTTCCAGTTTCTTTTCTGTTGTTTTTTTTTCCAACTGTATTTCCAGTTTATTTTCTGTTGTTTTTTTTCCAACTGTATTTCCAGTTTCTTTTCTGTTTTTTTTTTTTCCAACTGTATTTCCAGTTTCTTTTCTGTTTTTTTTTTTTTTTCCAACTGTATTTCCAGTTTCTTTTCTGTGTTTTTTTCCAACTGTATTTCCATTTTCTTTTCTGTTCTTTTTTTTTCCAACTGTATTTCCAGTTTCTTTTGACTTCATTTTTATTTTTTCAAACTGTATTTCCAGTTTCTTTTCTGTTGTCTTTTTTTTCCAACTGTATTTCCAGTTTCTTTTCTGTTTTTTTTTCCAACTGTATTTCCAGTTTCTTTTCAGAAATTTCTGGTTTTTTTTCCAGCTGTATTTCCAGTTTCTTTTCTGTTTTTTTTTTCCCAACTGTGTTTCCAGTTTCTTTTGTGTTGTTTTTTTTTTCCAACTGTATTTCCAGTTTCTTTTCTGTTGTTTTTTTTTCCAGCTGTATTTCCAGTTTCTTTTCTGTTTTTTTTTTTTCCAACTGTATTTCCAGTTTCTTTTCTGTTTTTTTTTTTTTCCAACTGTATTTCCAGTTTCTTTTCTGTTGTTTTTTTTCCAACTGCATTTCCAGTTTCTTTTCTGTTTTTGTTTTTTTTTCCAACTGTATTTCCAGTTTCTTTCTGTGGTTTTTTTCCAACTGTATTTCCAGTTTGTTTTCTGGGTTTTTTTTTCCAACTGTATTTCCAGTTTCTTTCTGTGTGTGTGTTTTTTTTTTCCAAACTGTATTTCCAGTTTCTTTTCTGTTGTTTTTTTTCCAACTGTATTTCCGGTTTCTTTTCTGTTTTTTTTTTCCAACTGTATTTCTAGTTTCTTTTCTGTTTTTATTTTTCCAACTGTATTTCCAGTTTCTTTTCTGTTGTTTTTTTTCCCAACTGTATTTCCAGTTTCTTTTCTGTTGTTTTTTTTCCAACTGTATTTCCAGTTTCTTTTCTGTTGTTTTTTTTCCAACTGTATTTCCAGTTTCTTTTCTGTTGTTTTTTTTTCTTGTATATTCCGTTTTTCTTTTCCTGTTTTGTTTTTTTTTTTCCAACTGTATTTCCAGTTTCTTTTCTGGGTTTTTTTTTTCCAACTGTATTTCCAGTTTCTTTTCTGTTTACTGTTTGTTTTTTCTGTTTTTTTCCAACTGTATTTCCAGTTTCTTTTCTGTTGTTTTTTTTCCAACTGTATTTCCAGTTTCTTTTCTGTTTTTTTTTTCCAACTGTATTTCCAGTTTCTTTTCTGTTTTTTTTTCCAACTGTATTTCCAGTTTCTTTTCTGTTGTTTTTTTTCCAACTGTATTTCCAGTTTCTTTTCTGTTTTTTTTTCCAACTGTATTTCCAGTTTCTTTTCTGTTGTTTTTTTTTTCTAACTGTATTTCCAGTTTCTTTTCTGTTGTTTTTTTTTCAACTGTATTTCCAGTTTCTTTCTGTTTTTTTTTTTCCAACTGTATATTTCAGTTTCTTTTCTGTTTTTTTTTTTCCAACTGTATTTCCAGTTTCTTTTCTGTTTTTTTTTTTCCAACTGTATTTCCAGTTTTCTTTTCTTTGTTTTTTTTCCAACTGTATTTCCAGTTTTTTTCTGTTTTTTTTTTCAACTGTATTTCCAGTTTCTTTTCTGTTTTTTTTTTCCAACTGTATTTCCAGTTTCTTTTCTGTTTTTTTTTTTCAACTGTATTTCCAGTTTCTTTTCTGTTTTTTTTTTTTCCAACTGTATTTCCAGTTTCTTTTCTGTTTTTTTTTTCCAACTGTATTTCAGTTTCTTTTCTGTTTTGTTTTTTTTCCAACTGTATTTCCAGTTTCTTTTCTGTTTGTTTTTTTTTCCAACTGTATTTCCAGTTTCTTTTCTGTTTTTTTTTCCAACTGTATTTCCAGTTTTTTCTGTTTTTTTCTTTCTTTTCTTTTTTTTTCAACTGTATTTCCAGTTTCTTTTCTGTTTTTTTTCCAACTGTATTTCCAGTTTCTTTCTGTTTTTTTTTTCCAACTGTATTTCCAGTTTTTTTCTGTTTTTTTTTTTTCACTGTATTTCCATTTCTTTTCTGTTTATTTTCCAACTGTAAATCCAGTCTTTTCTGTGTTTTCCAATTATTTCAGTTTCTTTGTGTGGTAGTTCCAACGTATTTCCAGTTCTTTTCGTGTTTTTCAACTGTATTTGCCAGTTTCTTTTTCTTGGCATGTTTTTTTCATCACTTTCTGCTTGATGTAGTTTCCTTGTTAATGTTTTTGTGCATATATACTCTGTATCATCTGATGGAATGAAAGTAGGAAACAATACAGAATACTATTAAACAAAGTATATTGTCGTTTAAATGATGTGTGAATATTATGGTTTTATGTCATTTTTTCCAAGAAGAACATGTCATCTCGCTGAATGTCAGAAATCTGCTTTACTGTGGGTAATTCCTTTGTGTCAGTTGCTCTGTTGATGTGTATAGTTCACATGTTACTTTAATAATATTTTATTAATGCATGTAAAAAACAATTTTTGGACAATTTAGTGGTGGGAGGGAAGAACAATGATTGTGCAGCATTGAGATGACAAATTTTTTTTTTTTATGTAGGCACCAAAAATGAAAGAAGCGACACCATTGAATCATTGATGAATTTTGTGAATAAGTACAATTCTTTTTTATCAGCGAATGCAACCATGTCAGAATCGCAGTTTATACCAACGAAAGCACGAAATTTTATTGCAAATGTTTTGCCATACCTTCTGGGTCATTATTGTGAATGGACCTTTCTCTGGAAAAGTTGATGAAGAAAAATGGCACATGAGAAATGTGCTTGCTGTGCTGGTTCACCAGAAAAAAAAAGAAAAAAAAAAAAAAAGAAAGAAAAGAAAAAGAAAGAAAAAGAAAAAAAAAGAAAATTCATTATCATTTAGGTTATCTGCTTTAGGGGTAATTGTGAGAGATGTTTCACACCCCAAAACACACACACACACTGTCTCTGCCTACACCCCCCCCCCCCCCCACCAAATTGTACCCTTTCCCCTTCTCCCTCCCCCGCCTTCCACTTTGACCTGCCGTAGACATGGACATGCACACACTGGCAGAGGCTGTTTGTTTTGCAGAAGACATAGACACGCACACACTGGCAGGGCTGTTTGTTTTGCAGAAGACATAGACACGCACACACTGCAGGGCTGTTTGTTTTGCAGAAGACATAGACACGCACACACTGGCAGGGGCTGTTTGTTTTGCAGAAGACATAGACACGCACACACTGGCAGGGGCTGTTTGTTTTGCAGAAGACATAGACACGCACACACTGGCAGGGGCTGTTTGTTTTGCAGAAGACGTAGACACGCACACACTGGCAGGGGCTGTTTGTTTTGCAGAAGACGTAGACACGCACACACTGGCAGGGGCTGTTTGTTTTGCAGAAGACATAGACACGCACACACTGGCAGGGGCTGTTTGTTTTGCAGAAGACATAGACACGCACACACTGGCAGGGGCTGTTTGTTTTGCAGAAGACATAGACACGCACACACTGGCAGGGGCTGTTTGTTTTGCAGAAGACATAGACACGCACACACTGGCAGGGGCTGTTTGTTTTGCAGAAGACATAGACACGCACACACTGGCAGGGGCTGTTTGTTTTGCAGAAGACATAGACACGCACACACTGGCAGGGGCTGTTTGTTTTGCAGAAGACATAGACACGCACACACTGGCAGGGCTGTTTGTTTTGCAGAAGACATAGACACGCACACACTGGCAGGGCTGTTTGTTTTGCAGAAGCGCATCATGGTGTACAATGGGGATGTGGACATGGCGTGCAACTTCCTCGGAGACGAGTGGTTCACTGACAGCCTGGGGCAGCCGGTGAGTACATCAGACTCAATGATTTACACACAAGAAAAAGAAAATCCAACGTGATTTTTTTTGTTTTGTTTTTTTGTTGTGTGTGTGGGTTTTTTTTGGCTTCGAAGCCTCACCCTGAATAGTTTTTTTGTGGTAAATTCATCCAGGTCTCACCCTGAGTAGGGTGGTTTTTTGTTTTTTGTTTTTGTTTTTTACATCCAGGCCTTACCCTGAGGATATTTTTGGTTTTTTTTTTTTTTACATCCAAGCCTGAGCCAGAGAATGTTTATCTGTTTGCACATCCATGCTTCACCCTGAGTAGGGTTTTTTTTTTTTCTTTTTTTGTTGTTGTATTTTTACCTCCATGCCTCACACCCTGAGAAGGTTTTACAATGAAAAATAAGAGAGGGATCTTCTAAGGATAATCTAAGATCAGCACTAGAGAAGGAGAAATGGGAGGATGGTGAGGGGGCGAGGTCCAGTGGTTGAGGGAGAGCACACAGCAGAAGATACAACATGAAGACAAGTATGAACAAATGTGGCGGCCAGCTGGGGTTTAACTCTTTCATCCCTACAACCCGGTTTTCCGGTTTGCAGAAATCCTACCCTTCCTTCCTGCAGCCCGGAAAACCGGGCAGCACAAAATCCCTCCTTCCCTTCCTGGCGTCGTCGGTACATGGAATGGATGCCAGACGGCCCCTACAGCGTGGGAAAGTGGTCGCCTCTCTATTCTGGCCGGTTTGCTACTGCATACGTTGCAGTTCTCACTTTACACTTCTTTTTTTTTTTTCCCTCTAAATCCAGGAATGAAGGGAATACTCATATTATAAGAATCTAGGAACAAGGGGAAGTAATGGTTCATAGAAAAGTAGGAATGAAAGAGTTAAAAAAAAAAAAAGAAAGGGAAAGGACAAAGAGGGAGATGTTTGGGGCAGTCCAACTAGTGGGACCTGTGTCTGTCAGAGTGATATGAGTGTGTGTGGGACAGGGTGAGCAAGAAATATTCATTGATTTTTTTCTATGCTTCTCATAGGTTTGGTAGAGAAATGATTGAGCCATGAAAAAGGGAGAGAGAGAGAGACAGACGAAAGTTAAAGATAGAGGGAAACAGAATTTGGAAAGAGAGGGGGTTAGTTACCACCAAGGACACAAGCAAACAGAGTACAGGACTAGACACAATGAATTTCGACCTCTTCGGTCTTCTTCAGGTGAAAACAAATAACATTTAAGACAGTTACAAGAAGAACATGTAGCCACTTAGCTTTGCTTCTCATGTTTGCTTCTCCTGGGTTTTTTTTGTTTGTTTGTTTTTTTTGTTTTTGATTTGGAGATGAACAGGAGAAGCAAAGCTAAGTGGCTACGTGTTCTTCTTATCAGTGTCCTAAATGGTATTTGTTTTCGCCTGAAGAAGACCCAAGAGCTTGAAATGCATTGTGTCTAGTCCTGTACTCTGTTTGCCTGTGTCCTTGGCGGAACCAACCCCCTCTCGTTCCAAATTTTGCTTCATTTTCCACCCTCACTCACTCTGTTTGAAACTTAGAGGGACACAGATCAGGAGTAGCTCGTCCTCATGTTCTTCCTTTCGCCTGCCTCATCCTGTCTGTCTCTTACAGTCTGTTTTTTTATCTGCATATTGTTCTGGTTCTTAGTCATGTCTTTTTTTATCCGCGTATTGTTCTGGTTCTTAGTCATGTCTTTTTTATCTGTGTATTGTTCCGTTTGTTAGTCATGTCTTTTGTATTTGCATGTTGTTCCGGTTCTTAGTAGGTACCGGCAGTCCATCTTTCAGCGTACGGGAAACTTCAGCCTTTTGACAAATATGCTTGTTTTCAATAGGCAGTATCTATGAATAACGCGTTTAGAATCAGATGAAAATTGTGAAGAATAAAGCATACAGTTTCCTTTTGAACTCTGTGTTGTTTATTTGTGTTTGCAACAGACGGTATGATGATTGTTTTATTCCAAATACACCCATCCGTTCACACGAACACGAAGCGCGTCACACATCCCGATGCGCCGCAGGTGGCATTTGGCTGAGCGTTCGAGCTACACACTGTGTCGAAAATCAACGCATACAATGTGTTCATTCCATTCATTGGCGTTTAAATAGGTCGGAATACAAGAGTATGTTTCAAGCTTTATTTCAGTCTATTTTTCTTTTTAGCACGATGTGTTTAAATTGATTAGAATCGAAGTTTTTATGAGGCTTGTTACAAGTGTTGTCTTTCCAACGTTGTTGCTAAAAAACTTGAGAAAAAAACATACACATTAACGATGCGCTAGAAAGGCCGTTCTCTCCCGCATTCATTGGTGTATCAAGCTAAGCGATTGGTTGAATGCTCGAAAAGCGCAAGCCAATCAAAGCGAAGGTATCAAATGCAAACATTCGCTCCTTGTCCAAGATTTCAACAATGGCGAACGAAGCCGAGGTCCGACAATGACCGAGTCCAATGCGCTAATCGTTGTTGAATTGCAAGACGCACTTGGTAAGATAACACATATAATAACAAACCAGAATATTAATGAAACAATTCAATTATTTTATTTTGCTTAATATCGTGCCAATGCTTAGTTATTTTGTTCGTAATTCAGCTGGTGTTCGTCGAGATTAAACAGGTCGGAAATGGCCCACACGTTGCGCCGTTCAAAGCGATCGTATTTTTGTACAAGACAAATTAATGAAAATTGATATCAATAATGGGCTTCACTTATGTCGATTCATGTATTTGTGGACTGGTTACTGATTCCGTTACACGATTACAGAGAAAATTGTAGTTAAAAACATCTGTTTGAGACAGATATTAAAACCGGAAGCTACAACTGCGCGTACAAGAAAGGCTCTGAAAGCACTGTCTTCTGATAATGACCATCGATTGAAACGCTGATCATTACTGTCATACTCGATGTGCAAAGCGTGTTTGGGAGTAAAAAAAAAAGAAAGAGAGAGGGAACAGAGTCTGAAGTTGGACAGTAAGGAGGGTGTAGTGGGGGTGGGGGTGGGGGGGGGGTGGGGGGTGACTGTCAAGTCAGTCCGACTCAACAAAGTTTGGTTTAGCAATCTAATTTTGTTCCCTAGTGTTTTTGAAATTTCTGTAATTTAACTGTAAAGATTTGCTTTCTCCCCCCCTCCCCACCCCTCCCCTCCTTACTGGCAAACACAGCAAGGCTTTGAACACTTAGTGATTACTTTCAAGTAAAACTGTTAGAATACAACTACAGTAGCATTGTATTGCCAAGCCATTACATTGTTGTGACAGTAACATTTATGATATTTTTTAGTGATTGTATGTAATACTCCACAGTTATGTATATTGCTGTAACAGCACAAACATACTGAATAAACGGAGTAGTTGATAAAAAAGGTAGAATCCGAAATAAAGTTAAATCTTCCTTTAATTTTACCTTTTGTTTAAAAAAAAGCATTATAATGTATATTTATGTTCTTTTACATTCACAATGATTAAATCAACAAGTTAATTCAAAATCATAATGATGAAATACTTAACATGTTATTGGCAATGCTTAAATCACACGCTGTTGACAAAATAATGTGTTGCAGAGGATGTACCTTTTGTTTACAAAGAACATGCCATACATTTTTGCTTACAAAGAACAACAGATACTAAAATTAAATTATAAGGAATGGACAGTGAGCAGTAACAACACACACACACACACACACACACACACACACACACACACACACACACACACACACACAGCACATGATATCACACAATGATGAAGTAACAGACAGGGAAATTTACATAAAAGCATGCACTCATAGTTAAGATAAGTGGTCCTATGCCATGCTTTAATTTTTTTTCCAGTAATTTCACACACACACACACACTCACACACACACACACACACATGATATCGCACAATGATGAAGAAACAGATAGGGAAATTTAGATAAAAGCAAGCACTCATAGTTCAATTAAGTGGTCCTGTGCCATGCTTTAATGGGTTTTTTTTTCAGTAATTTCACACATGCACACACACACCACATGATATCGCACAATGATGAAGAAACAGACAGGGAAATGTACATAAAAGCATGCACTCACAGTTCAATCAAGTGGTCCTGTGCCATGCTTTTATGTTTTTTCTTTCTTTTCATTGTTTTTTCTTTAACTGAGAAAATGCATCCACATTTTTTATATTTATTTAACCTTTGCAAGAGCTTGTGGGTGAAAAATTACCCAGACTGTCATTTAAATCTTCATAACTCACTCAGTTTTCATAAATATGTAACTAAAGTTTTCATAATATGTAACTAAAGTTTTATGACTTTGTTCATTGTGTATTTGTGCTTGCCCCCATTAAATATTGTGGTGTTTTGGTGGTAAATAAAGGAGAAAATAATAAAAGCTTATAATCCTCACCAGATACTGTGGGTGGCATGTCACCCATACCAATTAAGAAGCATTCTCACATGCTGACTTGTGGTGGCTGTCACCATAACTCATAAGGCCGCTTACCCGACTCAGGTTCGTGGGTGGCTGGTCACCCAAAAACCTTTATATAGGCCACAGTCCTTTACCTGACATGCCAGGGTTCGTGGGTGGCTGGTCACCCAAAACCTTTATATAGGCCACAGTCTTTACCACACATGTCGGTGTTCACTATTGGCTGTGTTGTCAGTTGGAGCACCACCAGACCAGGATAAAGTGGATGAGGTGTGAGCTGTGTCTCCACTTCAACTTTTCCTGAGGCAGAGCAGTTGGGCTTGGGGACTGATGAAGTGATGGTGACTGAGGAAGAGATGGAGACATAAGAAGTTATCAGCCATTTTGAGGATGCAGTCATGCTGCATCAATGATGAAATCAGTGAACATGCCACTGATTGCCTTCTGGAAGACTTGTCTTTACCAAAATTGGCAGAATGTAGTTTTCTATGATGATGATTTGGCAGTGTGTCACAGATCCACTCTCCTGAGAAAGCAGACATTAATTTTCTGAGGAAATTTGCTCTTGTAAACAACATGCTTTTGTGGCCAACCAAGACAGACACAGATTTAGTGCAAAGCATATTTGTGTTTGCCAGTGACTTCAACATAGTCTCCAAAACAACTACTGGCCATGCCTGGTCTGTTCTAATTAACAATGAACTCTGCCTGGAGTATGCTGCATACAAAAAGAACTATATACGTAGTCAACCCAATCTGCCCATCAGCAAGAGTGCACTTTCCACCCTTATCATAAGTGACCTTTTGTTTGGTGGCTGCCAACACTTGTCAGAAACAGCAGAAATAACATGATTTTATAAATAACAATACAGACAACAACATACCAATTTTTTTTTTAATATGTCAATAAGTTTTGAAAAACTGTCAGTTTTAATTCGGACATCATCATCATTCCGCCCCTGTTGGCCACTATTCTAGTACAGAAAATAAAATGTTAGGTACAAAATAACAAAAATGTACACTTTGATTTACAGGAAATACTGTACAGAAACTGTATACAAAATTGGAAACAGTTCATGAAGTAGTTTAGAAGTTATAGCAATTTTAAGTGTGCGGGCGATTCTACCCCCATTTTTCCGCCGTCCAAATTGCAATATTTCCTGTTTTTAGCACAGAAGTTTTCATAAATGTTTTACAGCAGATACCTCAGAAAAAAATGACTTTGCTTAGTACAACTTAGAGAGTTTGTCCAATCCACTGGAAACTCTGAAATGGCCATTACTGCTGTGCTGCAGTGCTTCAAAGTAGCCACATCATGCAAATTCGAAAAGCGCTGAATTGCGATTTATTACAAGTTTGACACTTTATCACACAAAAGCCATGTAAACTGATACCATGGAACTTACTTGTTCCAGGAGTGTAAGTTGTATAGATTGAGAACACCAATTTATAACCAGATGTATCAATCATGTATGATCCTATTGGCTTTCAAACTTGGAAGATATCTCATTTTGTCAGGTGCATAAAAACGTTGCAACTTTAAACTGCAATATCTCGAAAACGACTGAAGATAGAGACTTCATTCTTGTTGTGTTTTGTATGTTTTTCCATTTACTTTGCAATGATACAGATCTTAAGTATGAAAAACAATATGCTAATTTTGGCTGCCGGTACCTATTCTTAGTCATGTCTTTTTTCTTTGCGTGTTGTTCCGGTTCTTAGTCATGTCTTTTTTATTTGCGTGTTGTTCCAGTTCTTAGTCATGTCTTTTTTAATCTGTGTACTGTTCCAGTTCTTAGTCATGTCTAACCGTTTTCCCCTCTCCTGTTCTCTCTCTGTCTCTCGCTCCTCCCTCTCTCTCTCTCCTCTCTCTCTCATGTTTAGTGCTCTTCATCTGTTTGGTTTTTTTGTTGTTTTGTTTTTTTCATTTTACTTTCTGTTTCTTTACTTTCGTTTTCTTCTCTCTTTACTGCAGCATGTTTTCTCTCCTCCCTTACTGTCATCCTCCTTTCCTTGATAAGCTAACGCCCTATTTGTCATTCACGTTTTCTTTCTCTTGTAGTTGCCCCCCGCCCAACCCTATCCCACCCCACCTCATTTATTTCTGTTCAGCTCCCTTTCCCTTCCTCCCCGCCCTCTCTCTCTGTCTCTCTCTCTCTCTGTCTCTCTCTTTCTGTCTCTCTCTCTCTCTGTCTCTCTCTCTTTCCCTCTCTCTCTCTTTCGATTTCATTTAACATTTTCAAGTACAATTCCAGTTTCAATTTTATGTTTAGGCCACTCATGTACATATTTACAGCCCTCCCTGATGAGGCCTGAATTAAGGTGTAAACGTGGGAAGATGATCAAGTGTGCAGTGGGAATGTGGCAGCTGTGGCTGCCACTCATTTTCCAGACAATTGTCAATTTTCTGCTTCCAGTGTCTATGTGCATCGCTCAGCAATCTGCAGGATATCATATATAAATATATACATATCTTTTTACCTTCCTTGCATCCCTAAGTGAATCCTCAAGCGTGGGCTCAAAGATTTTCCCCCTACATTTTATAATGTTTACATAATGATGTTGATTTTTTTTTAACTTTTTGCCTACGGAACGCACGCCTCCGTGCGCTGCTCAAAGCTCCGTTGCCTACAGAACGCAGGGTGCTGCGCGCTGACTGAAAGCTCCGTTGCCTACAGAATGCACCCGTGCATGCATTCTTATTTCAAAAAATTCTGCTATTCAAACTGTAACGGTCTAAGAGAAGTAACTCCCGCCAAAAGTTAGTAGAGGGTTCCTGGTAGCCTGACATGCCCTAGTTCTTAAGTTCAAGTGGAGTTCACCTTCGCTATCTGCGGCTGAGACAAAGAACCCCTTGCTGGGTTTTTTCGACTTGGAACTGACCGCATTTCTGGCACCGGCCTTTCGTCTGCTAGAGTCTAGTAAAAATGCCAGCTCAGCGCTGTTACTGTTTCAATGCATTCAAGGCGGTTCCGATAACGAAGGAGAGTCAATCGACAGTGGAGATGATAGGGAAGATGAAGGACGTCTATTTGAAGATGTTCTTGATTACAGTGACAAAGCAACCGATTCGACTGATTCAGTAACACACACAGGCGCTTGACTCGCAAAGCCTCTCTAGCCCAAATTCTGTGAAATTGTTTATTAAAATGGTTAATAACTGATAGCAAAAAGTATCATAACTATAACTGTATTAGGTGAGTACTTTTTGTATCAATTTGTCTGCATGCCATCACTAAACACTGATCATCAAACTCTGCACTTGTGTTTATTTCAGTGTGTTTGGTTACTTCATTTATCCGTGTGTTGTCTCAACGCAGGATCTCTTAGAGTTTTGAAAGTACATTCATCTAAAAGTCCTTGATTTCTTCTTTTCGGACATACCAAGCACGATGTTAACACGGACTAAACATAACACGTAAAATAAATTCCAAAAATGCCAAAATCACTACGTAGGCGGGAGTTTTAGCGCAAGTGGCTGTGTGCGGGAGGGGGGAAAACTCATGCTGCAGGCATACGCAGGGATAGTGTTAATCAGCTTGTTTCCTTATCACACTTTCTGTTCGTTTCACTTTTCTTCCCTTTGCTGGCTGCTTTGAGGTGCTGTTAGAGGTGTTTTTTTTTCAACCCTTGGTGATGAGAACACCACAGAATTCTAGACTGTGGTGTATCTTCATTTGATGCCAAGGGAGCACAGACACTATCAGCCATTGTACCCCTGATCAGTCTGATCCAGCGGACGAAAGGCCTAGGGGCAGGCACTATGCATGGATCTGTCCTGAGGAAGGATTGTGATGGTCCCCCTTTGCTGCTGATGAAGGGTTTAACTTGCATGATTATTCCCCTGATTTTGTGTTCTCATTTTCTTCTTCCTCCTCCTGTTCCCACCTCCCCCCCCCCCCCCCCCCCCCCCCCTTTTTTCTTTTAAATTTAATTTATTTAATCTTTGCCAAGTCATAAAAGTAATAACAGAAGAATTGTTAGCCTACACTTGTTTTCTCCTCACTACTAAATTGTTCAGCATGATATATATATATATACTACTCAAAACAATTGAAGTACCACTTAGGAAAACTGCTGTCATTCGAAAGAAAACAAAGCTGAACATAATTTAATGATTGAATATTTTATTTTTATTATTCCACAATCCATTCAAATTTATTCAAACACCGTGACAAAAAATTATCTTTGTTTTACACTTGATTAAAGAGGCATACCCCCAAAATGAAAAGTAACAAGAGTCTATGGTAGATGTCATGATGTTAATAACGGGTATGACCACCGTTCGCGTTCAAACAAGCGTCACATCGACGTCTCATGGAGTGCACCAGGCGGCGGAGAGTGTCCTGGGGGATCGCCTGCCACTCCTGCTCCAGCAACTGAAACAGCTGGTCCACGGTGTCTGCTGGAGGGTTGTGGGCCCGCACTCGCCTCCCCAGCACGTCCCACAGATGCTCTATGGGTTCAAATCTGGTGACCTGGCAGGCCAGTCCATTCTTGTCACCTGCTGCCCTTGTAGGAACTGATTCACGATGGCGGCGCGGTGGCACGGCGCGTTGTCGTCCTGGAACTGGGCGCCCTGGCCAACTGCCCTCAGGGCGGGCATCACAATGGGGCGGATGATGGTGTCGCGGTAGGTGGCACCGGTCAGGCGGCCTTCAACACGGTGTAGGGGGGTCCTGTGACGTAGGCTGAACCCACCCCACACCATCACGGACCCACCTCCATAGCGGTCATGCTCCCTGACGGCAGCGTCAACGTAGCGTTCTCCAGGACGTCGCCAGACGCGAACCCGCCCGTCGTTGAACCTGAGGGTGAACCTTGACTCGTCTGTGAAGAGTACTGTTGCCCATTCAGCTCTTGTCCACCTTCTATGACATGCTGCCCAGGCCCGACGATGAGCTCGATGCGCTGGGGTCAGTATTGATCTCACTGCTGGGGACCTTGACCTCAAGTTGGCGTCGTGGAGCCGGTTCCGAACTGTCTGGGTACTGACGTTGACGTTGCTGGCTTGTCGTAGCTGGTCTCGGAGTACTGTGGCACTGGCTGAACGGTCTCTCAGACAAGCAATAACAATGAACCGATCCTGCTGTCTGGAGGTGCTTCTCGTCCGTCCACGTCCCTGCTGTTCTTCAACACTTCCAGTGTTAAGCCAACGGTCTCTGAGCCTCAGAATGACTGGGTGACTCACTCCAAGCCGTCGACCAATCTCCCTCAAGCCAATACCTTCTTGGTACCATGCTATCGCTCTTCCTCTGTCGGTGTTGCTTAGTCGTTGTCTCGCAGGCATGGTTAAATCTTCCTAAATTTCGCAACTTTTTATACCCGTCAAATGTGTTAACTGATTGCAATTCTGCTCAGAAAAGACCTTGCTTTCACGTGCATCACATTTTTTTTTCTTGCTGTGTCTGTGTCAAAATCTGGGAGCGACACAAGTTCGATAATTTCTCGGGATTTTTTTGCCTCAGATGCGACGCGGTAGATAACTGCTGACCGACTTTAACATAACAAAAATGCACGAGGAGTAGTATTTGAGAACCGGGTAAGCTTATCCAGCAGAGTTTATTCAATTATCACTATTAATTGGTTTATCAGAGTTTTTTAAAAATTGCATACAAAAATTAGGGGTGGTACTTCAATTGTTTTTAGTAGTGTATATACTTAATTGTTCAGCATTATATATATATATATATATATATAAAATTAGAGAGAGAGAGAGAGAGAAGAGAAAGAGAGAGCGAGAGAGAGAGAGAGATGTATGTATTTGTATAGATAGATATAGACATATGCCGAGTTTGCTGTGGGCTTAGTTTGGAAGACCAGAACCCCACTGTCCAGTTTTATCCATTTAAAATACATGCGTCTCTGAGAGTGTTGTTCACGTTTCCAGACCAACACTGCAGGTGCCTGCATCTCTCACACCTGGTTGACGTCAGGATAACGTCATGAAAATTAGCATAGAATACAGCTCTGTCATGCGGATCAGAGTGGATGGTACTCCATAGCATCATCTTCAACATCTGATTGGCTGGCAAGTTTTAACTTGACGAGTGAGAAGGATAAGGTTTTAAAGTCCAGAGTGGCACTTTTTCAGTTCAAACTCCTTGGTGCACCAACGCCATCAGTTTTAATTGTGTAAAAGCTGTGGTGTATGTCTGTCTGTGAGCTGTTTAAGTTGGTGTTTTTTCAGGTGGTCCAGGAACGCTCTGAGTGGACCTACACTGATGAGACCAGCACCACGCAAGTGGCTGGCTTCTTCAAACAGTTTGACAAGCTCACCTTTGTGACTGTCAGGGTAAGTTTGCTTTTGGTATTGGAAGCATGTGTGTTTGCACACACACACACACACACACACCACACACACACACACACACACACATACACACACACACTTGTACACATACACACACTCACACACACACACTCTCTCTCTCTCTCTCTCTCACACACACACTCGCACACACATACATACATACGCACACACTTATACACACACACACACACACACACACACACTCTCTCTCTCTCTCACACATACACTCGCACACACACATACACACACACATGAACTTACACATACACACACACACACTGACTCTTACACACACACATACACACACACACAACACACACACACACACACACACACACAACACACATACACACAACACACACACACACACACACAAAACACACACACAACACACACCACACTCACACACACACAAGCAAAATATTACAGTGTTGTCTGAATGTATTTCATTTTAAAAAATTAACAAACACACCCAAAATGTTGGCTGTTAAAAGTCTGCATTTTCAAGTACAGTGGAACTCCCCACTAGGGGCCCTCCAAACGAACACTTCCTCCCTGTCAACACATGTCATCACGCATCGTCAGGGGCTCCTGTCGTGGGTGTGTACTCTGAGAGACAGGCAAACCAGGAGTGTTTGTCTGGAACCGCACTCTCGGTTCTGCAGCAGTGAACCCATCTTGAGTGGCTAATTGCGGTTTATGCAAAGGGAAGTAAGTCTTATCACTTCCAGCACTCCTGTCAGCACATGTACAGGTCAGAGTTGGGGTTATGGTAGAGGTCAAGCAGTAAACCACCACAGTTTGAGAGCAGATGGAAATAGCTCTGCTTCTGTGAAAAGATTTTGTGTGTGTGTGTGTGAAAAAGAAGACTTTGTCCTTGGTTTTGGGTTTAAGAAATTAGTTCAATGCTAGATGTCAACAAGGTTAGTGGAAATAATTCTCTCTCTCTCTCTATCTCTCTCTCTCTCAGCCTGTAACTTCATTCTCAGTCTCTCTCTTTCTCTGTGCCCATGATTTCATTCTCTCTCTCTCTCTCTCTCTCTCACACACACACACACACACACACACTCTCTCTCTTTTTCTCTTTCTCTCTCTCACTTTCTTCTTGCTCTCTCTTTCTCACTCTCTTTTTCTCTCTCTTTCTCTCTCACTCTCTCCCCCCCCTCCCCCCCCCCCCTCTCTCTCTCTCTCATGTATTACCAGGGGTGGGATTTTTCCTCGGATCCACAGATTTCCGCAGTAGATCCTTGTTCATTCCGCATAACAGCGTGTCAGTTCCGCGGGAGCGATCTGTGATTCATGTCTTCAAAAACATCGGGTGTCATTTATCCACAAACTATTCAAAATTCTTAAACGGCTTGGATTCGCAGTTAACTTGGTAACTTTCTTCTTCCGGTTTTGCGATCTTTAAAATGGCGACACGTCGAAGAGACGTCGTTTCACACAGAGAAAATGTTTCAACTATACTTACTGTCTTTCACAACTAGGACCAAGTGTAGATGAGAGGAGTTCCTTTTCAATCTAATGGCACACAAAATTAATGCAGGAGCTCCACACTTGGGAGCTGGACATCTTGCGTTAATTTTGTGTGCCATTAGGTTGAAAAGGAACTCCTGTCTCTACACTTGGTCCAGGTTGTGAAAGACAGTAAGTATAGTTGATTTTTATAGCTTTTTGTGTAAAAAACAAATGTTGGCTTTTTCCTTTTAAAATTTGTTAATTTCAGTCCCAAAATGCACCAGATTGCGTTGAATTGAATGTAGCAACTCAAAATTTTCTGCAGGGGGGGGTGGGGGGGGGGGCATGCCCCTGGACCCCCCCCCCCCCCCCCAGACTGTTTCTCTTTTTTCCTTTATGGAGAGTCCCACCACCCCTGTTCTCATGTGTTGTTGTTGTTTTTTGCAGGGTGCAGGTCACATGGTACCAACAGACAGACCCCGGCCAGCTCTCAAGATGTTCATCAACTTCATCACCAACAAGCCCTTCAACTAGGACATGGCTGTGCAGGCTGTGGGTGGGGGTGGCCGTGTTGATGCATAATGATATAGCCCTTATTCCAGGTTGTCTCCTGAAATGTGATCTGATATCATTGGTCAGAAAGGGATAACAAGGCAGTGATGGGATATGATTGGTCAGAAAGGAATAACAAGATAGTGATGGGATATCATTGGTCAGAAAGGGATAACAAGGTGTGATGGGATATGATTGGTCAGAATGGGATAACAAGGCAGTGATGGGATATGATTGGTCAGAATGGAATAACAAGGTAGTGATGGAATATCATTGGTCAGAATGGGATAACAAGGCAGTGATGGGATATGATTGGTCAGAAAGGAATAACAAGGCAGTGATGGGATATCATTGGTCAGAAAGGGATAACAAGATAGTGACTGGATATGATTGGTCAGAAAGGGATAACAAGATAGTGATGGGATATCATTGGTCAGAAAGGGATAACAAGATAGTGATGGGATATCATTGGTCAGAAAGGGATAACAAGATAGTGATGGGATATCATTGGTCAGAAAGGGATAACAAGATAGTGATGGGATATCATTGGTCAGAATGGAATAACAAGGCAGTGATGGGATTTCACTGGTCAGACAGGGATAACAAGACAGTGATGGGATATGATTGATCAGAAAGGAATAACAAGACAGTGATGGGATATGATTGATCAGAAAGGAATAACAAGACAGTGATGGGATATGATTGATCAGAATGGAATAACAAGACAGTGATGGGATATGATTGATCAGAAAGGAATAACAAGGCGATGATGTAATACGATTGGTCAGAATGGAATAAACAGGCAGAAGTTGTCATTTGTGAACAAGAACTTAACCATTTCAATGCCAAAGGAACAGGTTAGAAACATATCAAATCCCATAGTTAAAGAAGAACATGTCACAAGCAAACCTTCACAATTCACTGTTGATTACAGAAACACTCGAGCAAACCTAAGCCCTTGTGAGACCAGTGTTGTGGAACTAGGAGTACAGCATCGACAGCGCCTTACTTTACAGTGCCAAGGGAGACCAGTGTTGTGGGACTAGGAATACAGCATCGACAGACCCTTACTTCTCAGTGCCAAGGGAGACCAGTGTTCTGAAACTAGGAGTACAGCATCGACAGAGCCTTACTTTACAGTGCCAAGGGAGACCAGTGTTGTGGGACTAGGAGTACAGCATCGACAGAGCCTTACTTTACAGTGCCAAGTGAGAAGAAAAGAGAGCAACCAGAGATGAGAGAGAGAAAGAGCAAAGGCAGTGAAAGATAAGGATCAGTGAGCTCACTGAATGTTGAGGCAAAGGTGAGCAACAATACTCTACTGCTTTGGACCTGTGTTCATTCAGTACACACAACAAATTCAAGGAAGATGAACACAAATTTTGAGATTCTGCTTTTTGCTGTGGAAAGGATAGCAGGGTCTTGTTAATTTTCTTGTTGTTTTTCAGTTTGTAGAAAGTATTTGAAGCTTTTTTTCAAAACTCGACCAGAATAGTGTTTTCTTCAGTTATAGGAAGTTGGTTTTTTTTTTTTTAATGCTTTTGTCAAATCTGTGCCAGAGTAGTTCTTGCTTCTGTCATATAAAGTTTTTGGATGCTTCTTTTTTTTCCCAGTCTGCACCAGGACAGTTCTTTCTTCGGTTCTCTTTCTCTCTCAAATCTCTCTCTCTCTCTCCCTGAATCGGTGTCTCATGTCTCATGTGTAGGTGTTGATTCGCATGTGCTGTAGGTGTGTCATTTCAGTTTACAAAGTGACATGCTGACTGCAAGCTGCAACACAGAACCTCATTTTATCCAAAACACTAGCTGTGAGACCAGCGCTGTCAGGAGAAACACACATCTGAAGTATCTGCGTTGTGCGAAACTTGAACCACGGGTCTGAACTCATGGCTGCCTTGGCCAGCGTGATATTGTTATGGTGATCCTCCTGTGTGGTCTTCGTGATCAGCTCAACACTCGCTCACATGCACTCACACACACACACACACACACACACATATGAACACGCACACGCACATATGAACACACGCGCACACACACACATATATGAACACACATATATGAACACACACACACACACATATGAACACACACACACACACACACACACACACACGCACATACACACATGCATACATGCACTGTATACACTGGCACATATATTTAGGCATGTGCCCACCCACCCAAGCACACACATATACACGTACACATGTACACTCACCACACACACACATACACTGATAATATGGCATAATGCTAGGTAAGTCTGACCAGCCCAAAGTCTGACCAGCACGTTGGACTAATGTTCAGGTCAGACATCTTGGTATACTGTGAAACCCTCTTAAATTCTTTGTCATCAACTCGTTTATCCATCTGCTTTAAATTGTGTGCAGTGTGGTCTCGAAATGTAAAAGATGTGGTGTAGTGTGTACGGAACAGACCATGTACAGCGACACCTCCTTGATGAAACTGAAACTGAAATGACCGCAGAATGACTGGTCTGCAACATGGCTGACTGGAGTGCAGCATCAGTGACTGTGCTGTGACATCACTGAATGCCTGATGGATCAGTCCAAAAGCTTGATGTGTTGTCTTTGGTAAAGCCATTAGTCTTCTCCGGGTTTTGACTGCTGAGTTTCAATACTGTTATACAAAACTAGCTTCTTGACCCAGCTTTGCCTGGTCTGTAGCCGCCCTCATTGCGTCCCTTCCTCCCATCCCCAATTCTTACACCTTTTGTAAAAAAAATACATCGAGTGCAAACACACGCGCGCACACACACACACACACTCTCTCTCTCTGTCTGTCTGTCTGTCTGTCTGTCTCTCTCTCTCTCTCTCTCTCTCTCTCTCTCACACACACACACACACACACACACACCACCACAGAGAGAAACAAAGAGACAGAGCTGGCTCTTTTGGGATGAAAATATATCCCTTAGAACTGGATGTAATGTACAGCTGTACACAAATAGAAGAGAGAAAATGTTTGGATAATACGAATCTCGGTGAGACAGACACATTGGGCCCATTTCTTTTGCAGTAGGATTCAGTGTTCATAATGGCCCCGTTTTTCTTGCAGTAGGAATCAGTATTTATATTCCTGTTGCCGTAGGATTCTGTGTTAAAAGTGGGCCCATGTCTGTTGCAGTATGGATTTTGTATTTATAATGGGCCTATTTCTGTTGCAGTAGGATTCAGTGTTTATAATGGGCCTATTTCTCTTGCGGTAGGATTCAGTGTTTATAATGGGCCCATGTCTGTTGCAGTATGGATTCAGTGTTTATAATGGGCCCATGTCTGTTGCAGTATGGATTCAGTGTTTATAATGGGCCCATGTCTGTTGCAGTATGGATTCAGTGTTTATAATGGGCCCATGTCTGTTGCAGTATGGATTCAGTGTTTATAATGGGCCCATGTCTGTTGCAGTAGGATTCAGTGTTTATAATGGGCCTATTTCTCTTGCAGTAGGATTCAGTGTTTATAATGGGCCTATTTCTCTTGCAGTAGGATTCAGTGTTTATAATGGGCCTATTTCTCTTGCGGTAGGATTCAGTGTTTATAATGGGCCTATTTCTCTTGCGGTAGGATTCAGTGTTTATAATGGGCCTATTTCTCTTGCAGTAGGATTCAGTGTTTATAATGGGCCTATTTCTCTTGCAGTAGGATTCAGTGTTTATAATGGGCCTATTTCTCTTGCAGTAGGATTCAGTGTTTATAATGGGCCTATTTCTCTTGCAGTAGGATTCAGTGTTTATAATGGGCCTATTTCTCTTGCAGTAGGATTCAGTGTTTATAATGGGCCTATTTCTCTTGCAGTAGGATTCAGTGTTTATAATGGGCCTATTTCTCTTGCAGTAGGATTCAGTGTTTATAATGGGCCTATTTCTCTTGCAGTAGGATTCAGTGTTTATAATGGGTCCATTTCTGTTGCATTAGGATTCGGTGTTTATAATGGGCCTATTTCTCTTGCGGTAGGATTCAGTGTTTATAATGGGCCCATTTCTCTTGCGGTAGGATTCAGTGTTTATAATGGGCCTATTTCTGTTGCAGTAGGATTCAGTGTTTATAATGGGCCCATTTCTGTTGCAGTAGTGTTCAGTGTTTATAATGGGCCCATGTCTGTTGCAGTAGGATTCAGTGTTTATAATGGGCCTATTTCTCTTGCAGTAGGATTCAGTGTTTATAATGGGCCTATTTCTGGTGCAGAAGGATTCAGTGTTTATAATGGGCCTATTTCTGGTGCAGTAGGATTCAGTGTTCATAATGGGCCCATGTCTGTTGCAGTATGGATTCAGTGTTTATAATGGGCCTATTTCTGATGCAGTAGGAGTCAGTGTTGAATTGCAGCATTCTGTGCAACATGTACTTGCCTATTAACTCCCACCATTTATGAGGTTTTCAAAGTTCACTTTTTTTTTTGCATCCCTCCACCACTCATCTCATTCTGTTCCCCTTCCCCTCTGCTCCCACCCTTTCATCTCTTTCGATTTCTCAGTCTGTTCACAGGGAGAAATAGGGATGGTGATAGCTGTGTGTTGGAGAGAGAGAGAGAGAGAGAGAGAGAGAGAGGGAAAGGGGGATGGGTGAGCGAGAGAGAGAGAGATTTTCCTCCGTCACCCTTCCCCCACCTCAGTTTTTCATCATCCCCTCCATCTACGATGACCTTTCACCACATTCCCCTCCAGGGTATTTCTGGAGAGTGTTTCCGCCTAATAAACAATGCATTGACCACACAGTGGCCATTGGAACAGCTGATCCTGTGTGTGTGTGTGTGTGTGGTGGAAGCATGTCACAGGCTGATCCCACTGGTGTTTGATGTATGGGAAGGGACACTCGCAGCGTCTGCTTGCAAGCTGCCTCAGCAGACACACACGAACTCTTTGGCCTGGTATTCCAGCCAATGCCATTTGCAGGCTTGTCATCCCTCGTAGTCCAGTGGCTGATTCAGATCAGTGCTAATTACTCAAACTTGGACGGTTTTCACACTCATGAAGTTCAAGTCTCACTTAAATTGGATTGTAATAAAATTGCCTACACTAAGGCTAGGCTTACCTGTGCAGGTCGTTTCAACATGTTGGCTGGAAAATCCCCATACATGAATCCTGCTGAAACAAATAATGTTTATAGATTGTACATAAGACTAAAACATTTTTTTTTTTTTTGTATTTGATAATGATCTTTTTTCAAACTTACACTGTCAAGATAAGCATTGCGTTGTATGTGCTTTTGATGATTTTGATTTGGTATACCTTTTCTTGTTTTGGAACGTGCGGAATAATGTCTTTCAGTATTGCGAGTGTTGAGAGTTCTTACCTCTCCGTGTACTCTGACATTTGACATTCTTAAGTCCTGTACTCTTGTTTGTCTGTGTTCTTGGCGGTAACAAACCCCCTCTCTTTCCAAATTCTTAAGTAGTGTATTCAAGGGGCTTGATACATGTATTCTTGTCAAGGATGATGTAGATTTCAGAGAATTGATGAATTTGTTCTGCTTTTAACCCTGAGATAATTGTTGTCTCTAAATGATCTTAAAAGCAAGACAAATATTTGTCCTTTTTTCTACTTTTTTAGTTAGCAATCACAAATTTCAATAGATGCTTGTTTTCATGCATAATGCTTGTATATGTCTTTCTCAGCTATTTACTTCCAAAAAGCTGAAATCCTTGCTTTTGAGAATTAATGTGTTGTTGTGAGTTGTGTATGTCTGTGCAGAGCAGAAAAATGACATCTTTTTTGTTTTATTGGTGGATGGGTTTGCCATTTTACTTTTTGTTTTTTCTTATTTTTTTTTAGATAATAAACTTTTTAAAACCAGATACAGTTTTCTCACCTTTGTGTGTGTACATGTGTGAAGCTGTTGTTTTGAAATATGTGTTGAACAATGGCAGACTCCTTTGCTATCTTCTGCAGCTCCAGTGGCAATGCTTCCACTGCTTTCTCTGCTCCCACACCACCCTCCATCCTCCTTCCCCTCCCCCTTCTTCCCTATACAGGCCACAGGCTGGTTTGCAGCCAAAATGCTGCAGTTCGTGTGAAGCAGTTTAACGTCCACTCATTCTGAGGTCACCTAGCAGATGAGACTGCAGTTGCACCGAGATATTTCGGCAGTGTCTGTCCTGATCACCAGGACAGCAGCTACTAATCCTATGGTGTGGATGACAATGGTTTGGTGATGGAGTGATGGTGTCAGTGACTGGTTTGGTGATGGAGTAGTTGCTAGGAGTGATGGTGTGGATGGTTTGGTGATGGGGTAGTTGCTAGGAGTGATGGTGACAGTGACAATGGTTTGGTGATGGGGTAGTTGCTAGGAGTGAGGGTGTCATTGCTAGGAGTGATGGTGTGGATGACAATGGTTTGGTGATGGAGTAGTTGCTAGGAGTGATGGTGTCAGTGACAATGGTTTGGTGATGGAGAAGTTGCTAGGAGTGATGGTGTCAGTGACAATGGTTTGGTGATGGAGTCGTTGCTAGGAGTGATGGTGTCAGTGACAATGGTTTGGTGATGGAGTAGTTGCTAGGAGTGATGGTGGTGGATGGTTTGGTGATGGAGTAGTTGCTAGGAGTGATGGTGTGGATGGTTTGGTGATGGAGTAGTTGCTAGGAGTGATGGTGTCAGTGACAATGGTTTGGTGATGGAGTCGTTGCTAGGAGTGATGGTGTCAGTGACAATGGTTTGGTGATGGAGTAGTTGCTAGGAGTGATGGTGTCAGTGACAATGGTTTGGTGATGGAGTCGTTGCTAGGAGTGATGGTGTCAGTGACAATGGTTTGGTGATGGAGTCGTTGCTAGGAGTGATGGTGTGGATGACAATGGTTTGGTGATGGAGTAGTTGCTAGGAGTGATGGTGTCAGTGACAATGGTTTGGCGATGGAGTAGTTGCTAGGAGTGATGGTGTCAGTGACAATGGTTTGGTGATGGAGTCGTTGCTAGGAGTGATGGTGTCAGTGACAATGGTTTGGTGATGGAGTTGTTGCTAGGAGTGATGGTGTCAGTGACAATGGTTTGGTGATGGAGTCGTTGCTAGGAGTGATGGTGTCAGTGACAATGGTTTGGTGATGGAGTCGTTGCTAGGAGTGATGGTGTCAGTGACAATGGTTTGGTGATGGAGTAGTTGCTAGGAGTGATGGTGTCACTGACAGTGGTTTGGTGATGGAGTAGTTGCTAGGAGTGATGGTGTCACTGACAGTGGTTTGGTGATGGAGTAGTTGCTAGGAGTGATGGTGTCACTGACAGTGGTTTGGTGATGGAGTAGTTGCTAGGAGTGATGTTGTGGATGGTTTGGTGATGGAGTCGTTGCTAGGAGTGATGGTGTCAGTGACAATGGTTTGGTGATGGAGTAGTTGCTAGGAGTGATGGTGTCACTGACAGTGGTTTGGTGATGGAGTAGTTGCTAGGAGTGATGGTGTCACTGACAGTGGTTTGGTGATGGAGTAGTTGCTAGGAGTGATGGTGTCACTGACAGTGGTTTGGTGATGGAGTAGTTGCTAGGAGTGATGTTGTGGATGGTTTGGTGATGGAGTCGTTGCTAGAAGTGATGGTGTCAGTGACAATGGTTTGGTGATGGAGTAGTTGCTAGGAGTGATGGTGTGGATGGTTTGGTGATGGAGTCGTTGCTAGGAGTGATGGTGTCAGTGACAATGGTTTGGTGATGGAGTCGTTGCTAGGAGTGATGGTGTCAGTGACAATGGTTTGGTGATGGAGTAGTTGCTAGGAGTGATGGTGTGGATGACAATGGTTTGGAAATGGAGCCATTGCTTCCAAGAGGGGCTCAGTACCTGAGGGCACCACCATGTCTGTGAAACAACAGCTCCAGGGATGGACTGCTGCTGATGTCTTTCACGTGAATTCACCACAGGCACATGTAGAGGACAATAATCAACACTGAGACCACAACAAGAGTAGGGCATCAGGGGCTCTGCATTGAGATGGGTTTTTTTTATGGTTTTTTTTTTTTCTGTCTCTCTCTCTCTCTCTCTTTTTCGAATAGTGATTGATGAAGGCGATGACACTAATGCTAAGAATTCCTTTTGGTTTGAGACCACAAGAAACTAAAACAAATCTAAAGAATGATGGTACAAAGTAATGATCACAGACCAAAGTAACGAAGAGCATATTAATCATATGACATTCACATAATTATGATAGAGGCTAAAATAGACTCGGTAAGGATCACTGCATGTTTGGTGCATGCACATGCACGAGTGTGTGTACAACTCTCTCTTCCTCTGTGTGGAGAGAGAGAGAGAGAGAGGGGGGGGGGGGGGGGTCGGAGGGGGGGGGGGGGGGGGGGGAGGAAGGAAGTGTGAGAGAAATGTTTAACTTAAACTGAACGTAACTGGTTATTTATGCAACAGCTATAGAGTTACTGAAAAAAGACACAAAGCACAGAACAATGATTAATCGATGAAAAATAAAGATAGAGCTGTACAAACACGCACACTATCCCGTCCAACTTTGACGAGGTCTGGCATCAGAATGAAAGTCACACAAAAGGACACAAAGCTTCTGTGAAGGTAGGAAGCATCTGGGGCGATTCCTACCATTGTGGGGCCAGCCAGCCCACAACACAAACAACGCTTTAGTTACATAAATGAATGATTCCTACCATTGTGGGGCCAGCCAGCCCACAACACAAACAACGCTTTAGTTACATAAATGAATGATTCCTACCATTGTGGGGCAAGCCAGCCCACAACACAAACAACGCTTTAGTTACATAAATGAATGATTCCTGCCATTGTGGGGCCAGCCAGCCAACAACACAAACAACGCTTTAGTTACATAAATGAATGATTCCTACCATTGTGGGGCCAGCCAGCCCACAACACAAACAACGCTTTAGTTACATAAATGAATGATTCCTACCATTGTGGGGCCAGCCAGCCCACAACACAAACAACGCTTTAGTTACATAAATGAATGATTCCTACCATTGTGGGGCCAGCCAGCCCACAACAAAACAACGCTTTAGTTACATAAATGAATGATTCCTGCCATTGTGGGGCCAGCCAGCCCGCAACACAAACAACGCTTTAGTTACATAAATGAATGATTCCTGCCATTGTGGGGCCAGCCAGCCCGCAACACAAACAACGCTTTAGTTACATAAATGAATGATTCCTACCATTGTGGGGCCAGCCAGCCCACAACACAAACAACGCTTTAGTTACATAAATGAATGATTCCTGCCATTGTGGGGCCAGCCAGCCCACAACACAAACAACGCTTTAGTTACATAAATGAATGATTCCTACCATTGTGGGGCCAGCCAGCCCACAACACAAACAACGCTTTAGTTACATAAATGAATGATTCCTACCATTGTGGGGCCAGCCAGCCCACAACACAAACAACGCTTTAGTTACATAAATGAATGATTCCTACCATTGTGGGGCCAGCCAGCCACAACACAAACAACGCTTTAGTTACATAAATGAATGATTCCTACCATTGTGGGGCCAGCCAGCCCACAACACAAACAACGCTTTAGTTACATAAATGAATGATTCCTACCATTGTGGGGCCAGCCAGCCCACAACACAAACAACGCTTTAGTTACATAAATGAATGATTCCTACCATTGTGGGGCCAGCCAGCCCACAACACAAACAACGCTTTAGTTACATAAATGAATGATTCCTACCATTGTGGGGCCAGCCAGCCCACAACACAAACAACGCTTTAGTTACATAAATGAATGATTCCTACCATTGTGGGGCCAGCCAGCCCACAACACAAACAACGCTTTAGTTACATAAATGAATGATTCCTACCATTGTGGGGCCAGCCAGCCCACAACACAAACAACGCTTTAGTTACATAAATGAATGATTCCTACCATTGTGGGGCCAGCCAGCCCACAACACAAACAACGCTTTAGTTACATAAATGAATGATTCCTACCATTGTGGGGCCAGCCAGCCCACAACACAAACAACGCTTTAGTTACATAAATGAATGATTCCTACCATTGTGGGGCAAGCCAGCCCACAACACAAACAACGCTTTAGTTACATAAATGAATGATTCCTACCATTGTGGGGCCAGCCAGCCCACAACACAAACAACGCTTTAGTTACATAAATGAATGATTCCTACCATTGTGGGGCCAGCCAGCCCACAGCACAAACAACGCTTTAGTTACATAAATGAATGATTCCTACCATTGTGGGGCCAGCCAGCCCACAGCACAAGCAACGCTTTAGTTACATAAATGAATGATTCCTACCATTGTGGGGCCAGCCAGCCCACAACACAAACAACGCTTTAGTTACATAAATGAATGATTCCTACCATTGTGGGGCCAGCCAGCCCACAACACAAACAACGCTTTAGTTACATAAATGAATGATTCCTACCATTGTGGGGCCAGCCAGCCCACAACACAAACAACGCTTTAGTTACATAAATGAATGATTCCTACCATTGTGGGGCCAGCCAGCCCACAACACAAACAACGCTTTAGTTACATAAATGAATGATTCCTGCCATTGTGGGGCCAGCCAGCCCACAACACAAACAACGCTTTAGTTACATAAATGAATGATTCCTGCCATTGTGGGGCCAGCCAGCCCACAACACAAACAACGCTTTAGTTACATAAATGAATGATTCCTACCATTGTGGGGCCAGCCAGCCCACAACACAAACAACGCTTTAGTTACATAAATGAATGATTCCTACCATTGTGGGGCCAGCCAGCCCACAACACAAACAACGCTTTAGTTACATAAATGAATGATTCCTGCCATTGTGGGGCCAGCCAGCCCACAACACAAACAACGCTTTAGTTACATAAATGAATGATTCCTGCCATTGTGGGGCCAGCCAGCCCACAACACAAACAACGCTTTAGTTACATAAATGAATGATTCCTGCCATTGTGGGGCCAGCCAGCCCACAACACAAACAACGCTTTAGTTACATAAATGAATGATTCCTACCATTGTGGGGCAAGCCAGCCCACAACACAAACAACGCTTTAGTTACATAAATGAATGATGCTCACAGATGCGACGAGTGACTACATTGTTAGAACACACACTTTAGGTACACTGTCACAGAACTCGCACGTATGAGAGAGGAAAAAAAACAGCAGTAAAATCACCCATAGAGTTCATTTCAATGTGCCATAGATTTAATTTCAATGTGCCATAGAGTTCATTTCAAAGTGCCATAGAGTTCCTTTCAATGTGCCATAGATTTAATTTCAATGTGCCATAGAGTTCATTTCAAAGTGCCATAGAGTTCTTTTCAATGTGCCATAGAGTTCATTTCAAAGTGCCATAGAGTTCCTTTCAATGTGCCATAGATTTAATTTCAATGTGCCATAGAGTTCATTTCAAAGTGCCATAGAGTTCTTTTCAATGTGCCATAGAGTTCATTTCAAAGTGCCATAGAGTTCCTTTCAATGTGCCATAGATTTAATTTCAATGTGCCATAGAGTTCATTTCAAAGTGCCATAGAGTTCCTTTCAATGTGCCATAGAGTTCATTTCAAAGTGCCATAGAGTTCATTTCAAAGTGAGTGACTGCAGACAAAAATTGAAACATACTTAAAAAGGAACTTGAAGTAAATCCGCAAGTTATCAGGGACAAACAAGCTACAAGTCAAAACACAACGTGTTTCGACCTCTTAGGTCTTCTTCAGGCAAGATGAACAACATTCAGGGCAATGAAAACAAAGAATGAGCAATTACTTATATTCTCAAATTCGGCGCAAGATGGGCGTTCATCTATGGTGTTGGCTGACGATGATGTAGACCATAGCACATGCTCCAGAACTGTCTTTGCACAGCAGACACGTTAAACACAACACATTTGTAAGGAATCTTCGTTTGCGATTTGAAATGCCACCTACCGGTCCTTTTAGGAACTCTGTATATTTTCTATAGGGAACCGAACGCTTATCGCACATAAGTACACTGGCAAATGCCCTGTCCATGTAGTTTGTCTTCCAAATTCCATATACGTGGGATCCTATTGTAACAGTAAGGAGGCTTCAAGTGCTAATGTATAAAAAAATTACAAAGACTTCCTGAACCCTCTAAGGTATGTACTCTCTGCTATCGGCAGCCTGTCACAGCATACACTGTGGTGAAATTGGACAAGTAGAAAGTACAGCTGCTTGTTTCTCACATCACTGACGTACAATACTCACTGTTTGTCCTCACATGAAATGATCTCAGATGGCAGAACTTTCAGTTTGTGGAGCATCATCGTCTTTCCATTTCTTTCTGCAAACACCAGGGCACGGCCGGAAGACAATCGTGTTGTGCATTCTGGACATGTCCTCTGAAACCATCCATCCAAAAAGGTGGAAGCAGTGTCACTTGCCCGTGCCTCTGGTTTCAGCAAAGAAACTATTACAAACCACTTCCTAAAACTCCAAGATGTTGACTTCTACAGAATACACGGCAAAATCTACGACATCGACAGAACTGGACTGACCACAATTCAGAGATGATCCACAGTGATTTGTCAACAAGGACAGCGCCACACAGTTGACCGACCAGCGCAGAAAGGAGATTTGTCAACAAGGACAGCGCCAAACAGTCTGACCGACCAGCGCAGAAAGGGGATTTGTCAACAAGGACAGCGCCAAACAGTCTGACCGACCAGCGCAGAAAGGGGATTTGTCAACAAGGACAGCGCCAAACAGTCTGACCGACCAGCGCAGAAAGGGGATTTGTCAACACAGGACAGCGCCAAACAGTCTGACCGACCAGCGCAGAAAGGGCGTGTCCTCGCATTGAACAGTTTGTTGCAGTGTGGACAGGGCAGACTTGGAGGTGAGCCAGGCTGAAAGGTGGTACTTGCTCTGTTTTTTTCTTTTCTTTCTTCTTTTTTTTACAAAACATGACGTTTTTGCTCCTGTGCCTCCACTCACCTCCATTCAAAGTCTTTCACTCTGGATTTGATCATGGTGCACCAGGCTGAGCGATCTTGCACAGCTTCTTCCCAGGAGGCAGGGTGAGGAGAGCAGTCCTCCTCTCCTATCTGTCAGCTCATGCCCTGTCCATTAAAGTGTGCTCATTCCACGTCTAGGTCATCTTTGTAGATTTTCTTGACTTCCGTTTAAGTGGGATCCCCTCCATCCGCGGCGTGCTGACCAGGGTGTAGGTGAAGCAGGCAACGTTTAAGGCACTTTTTCTGGCCCCTTCCGTTGGAATACGGGAGGGGAGAGGGGAGCAATGCGTTCCTAAATAGGGTTGCTGCGTCGCTCATGTGGCTCCCGGGTGGGGAAGGGAGGGAAGGGGGGAGCAGCGCAGTCCTAAACAGGGCTGCACAGTCGCTCAGATGGCTGCCTTGTGGGGAAGGGAGGGAGGGGAGGGGGGAGCAGTGCATTCCTAAACAGGGCTGCACAGTCGCTCAGATGGCTGCCGTGTGGGGAAGGGAGGGGGGGGGGGGAGCAGTGCAGTCCTAAACAGGGCTGCACAGTCGCTCAGATGGCTGCCTTGTGGGGAAGGGAGGGAGGGGAGGGGGGAGCAGTGCATTCCTAAACAGGGCTGCACAGTCGCTCAGATGGCTGCCGTGTGGGGAAGGGAGGGGGGGGGGGGGGGAGCAGTGCAGTCCTAAACAGGGCTGCACAGTCGCTCAGATGGCTGCCTTGTGGGGAAGGGAGCGGGGGCGGGGGGGGGGGGGGGGGGGGGGGAGCAGTGCATTCCTAAACAGGGCTGCACAGTCACTCAGATGGCTGCCGTGTGGGGAAGGGAGGGGGGAGCAGTGCATTCCTAAACAGGGCTGCACAGTCGCTCAGATCGCTGCCCAATTCCAGTGCTGCTTCTTCGCTGAAAAGCGATTTTATGGCCTGAGCCGTTATGTGTAGGGTTGTGGCTATGACTGCCAGTGTGTCCATATCTATCACCTCGTCAAGTCCCCATCGCCACAAGACTTAAAAGAGGAGGGATGAAGGACAGTCATATTCCATAGGAAGGGGTTGAAATCTGAGCGGTCAGACGATGCTCCAGGGGGATCGTTGTGTGTCTGCATTGATTACAGACACAAAAACAGCTTGCTGTTTGTGCTGTACCTGCAGCACTTCACGTCATACACATCAGATTCTTACAAGCATCGCGGGTCCTTTTTTATTCTCGATGAATACTCACCGAAAAATGTGGAGGCAATTACCTTGCTGTAGAAATTCAGTAATAATGCTGTCCCTCCGTCACCCACAACCCATCATACGCATCTACTGGATGTGAGCTTCTTCCAACCACTCAAAGTTCAGTCCAACCAGTATGTTGAGAAATTGCTGCGTGCACAGCCTGTGATGGTAGGCAAGCACCTTCCAGGTGTGCAGATGTTTACGCTAAACTGCTTCGCTGCTAAGTTCAATGGTGGATTGGTCTGTGATGTTGCCATGACTGGGTTTGCATGCAGGTGTGTGTGTGTGTGTGTGTGTGTGTGTGTGTGTGTGTGTGTGTGTGTGTGTGTGTGCGTGTGTGCGCGCGCGCGCGTGTGTGTGTGGCGTGCGTGCGTGCGTGGGTGTGTGTGTGTGCGCGCGCGCGCGCGTGTGTGTGTGTGTTTGTTCGCGCGCGCGCGTGTGTGCGTGCGTGCGTGCGTGCGTGCGTGTGTGTGTGTGTGTGTGTGTGTGTGTGTGTGTGTGTGTGTGTGTGTGTGGTGTGAGTGAGTGATTTCAGTAAACAATACATCAGTCCTCCCGCTGCTTTCGGAGCCAAGGGAGGAGTCATGTAGCCTATATACCACCAAGGCAGTGCGTTCGGCAAGATTCTGGAGTTTTGTATGACAGACACAAGTGTTCATCAGTGGTCCACTACGATGCGTAGGAAAGAAACATCCACTCGCCCAAGACTGTCTTCCGATGCAAGCGAAACTTCCATCTTCTTCTCTCTCTCTCTCTCTCTCTCTCTCTTGTTTTGTTTGTGTTAAATCCCGCCGACACGTATTGTGCTTTGCAACTGGATTTCAGAACAGCCTATATAAATGAACAACTCTCTCTCTCTCTCTCTCTCTCTGTTTTGTTTGTGTTAAATCCCGCCGACACGTATTGTGCTTTGCAACTGGATTTCAGAACAGCCTATATAAATGAACAACTCTCTCTCTCTCTCTCTCTCTCTTGTTTTGTTTTTGTTTGTTTGTTTGCTTGTTTGTTTGTTTGTTTTGTTAAATCCCACCGACACATGTTGTGCTTTGCAACTGGATTTCAGAATAGTTTATAATCAACCATAGGCACGGCAATTGAGAGATGCGCAAGCCAAAGCTGCAGGTTGCTGCCTTGCTCTGGCATTCGGCCGACACCTCTCGGAAGCTGTTTCCTACAGTAAATGGAAGGGATGGAAGTCTCTCCAAGTAAAGCACAATTGAATCGATGTTATTACCCGCACGGCGTTTTACTAATTGCGAAAGACTCGGGACAAGTCAGACTTGCCTATATATGCTGAGCAAGGTTGTTAAGTTTACTTTATCATCATCATCATCATCATCATCATCATCATCACCACTACCATTACTGTCATCATTATCGTCATAATCGTAATCACCGTCTTCTCTTCATTGTCGGTGGCAGGAAGGCGATTTAAAAATCGTAAACGTAAGACAAGTGATATTACTGTAAACTACCTTGCCCCCCCCACTTTTTGTTCAATATTGTGCAAAGGGTATACTACCTTGTTAAAGCCCATCCCCGGCTTTCCAATCTTGCTGTTGGCAATTTGATTTCCTTCCGATGCCATGGGTTGGGAGGGACTAAATATGATGTAAACAGTTTCATTTGACGTCATTGTAGATTGTGACGAAAAACTCTGTAGATAACGGTTTTTATTTCACAGTGAAAATTCATTCCGTTTCCTAAACGGGCTTCTGTCTTGGCTGTGTGATACTGATAGGAAACTCATAATGCCACGAAGCAAATCCTACACTGTCGAGTTCAAGCTCGCAGCCTTGGATTTTTTTTTAGATCATTTCGCAGGAGGGAATGTTTCCCAAACTGCCCAAGAATTGGGGGTTGACAGAAAAAGGATTCGAGAATGGAGAGAAAATCGAGATCACCTGATGCAGCATCAAACAGGAACAGAGAAAAAGAAACGAAGACTGCACCACGGGCGAGAAGTTCGCTCTGAAGAAGTTGATCAAGGTGTCCTCGATTATCTTTATCAAGAACGAGCTGAGAGGAGAGTTGTGAGAAAAAAGACTTACAACGAAAGGCCATGGAATTGGCGGGCGCTCAAAGACTGGAAGGATTCCTCGCTTCACCCATGTGGGTGAAGCGCTGGAAAAAAACAGCATGGAATCTCCACCCGACGAGGCACTTGCACCAACCAAAAGGTGCCTGGCGATATTGAGGAACAGTTGTTAGAATTTCGTCGCAGTGTACTTCGGCTGAGGCATCGTCATTTGTATCCTTTGCTGCATATCCTCAACATGGACCAGACCATGGTCAGGTTCGACATGTTGCCCAACCGTACCAACGACATGAAAGGGGCAAAAGTGGTACGGACAAAGATAATGAAGGCTGAAAAACGGGGATTCACCGTAGCTTTGCTGGTGGCAGCAGATGGAACAAAGTTTCCAGCCTTTGTTATCTTTCGTGAGAGAAATGGGCAAATCCCAAACCGAGTCCTCCTCCAGCTCCAGGTGCCAGACAATGTGCGTGTGACAGCAACAAGAAATGGGTGGATGACCCGGGAGTCACTGTTTTTGTGGATGGAAAGGGTTCTAGGTCACTCAGACCAACGTCGTCTGCTGGAACTGGATCATGACACGGTACACAGGACGGCTGAGGTGCGGGCTACCAGGGCTGCCCGGGGACGTTGACCTCGTATTTGTTCCTGGGGGCTGCACCGCTCTCGCCCAACCATGGACGTTAGCATAATCTAGCCATTCAAGGATGCACTTTGTGATTGCTGGGTGCAGTGGATGACCCAGCCCAGGCTCCTGACAGCAGCCGGCAACCTACGGCAGCCATCACGGCAAGACGTCGTCTCTTGGGTGGGCCAGGCATGGGGCAGAGTGGGTCAGAATACCATCAGCACATCATTTCTCCGATGTGCCATCTCCAACGCGCTGGATGGGTCTCAGGATGACCAGACACTGGAATGGTTCCCAGAACACATCCAGGCCAATCTGCCCCACAGAGGTGACGGCGGGGATGGAGAAGACAGGGAGGCAGAGGCAGACGAGTCTTCTGATGATGGGCAGGAAGAGGAAGTTGACTTTGTTGGACTGGAGGAAGACGACTAAAGAAGCCAGCGTCGACCTGCCTCATTTGCAGTTTGCCAGAAGTTGAATTTTCCTTTCGATCTGATGCAGACATTTTCTCTGGTGTTTGAAATTTTGTATTCCCCACGATTCTTTTTTTGCTGTTTGGTATGATCTTTGAAACGGTTTCAATAAGAAACAAATGCTCAAAGTGGTGACTGTGTAAGAGAGAGAGAGAGAGAGAGGGGGGGGGGGGGAAGAGAGCGGGGGTAGGAGGGTGTGTGTGCGTGTGTGTGTGTGTGTGTGTGGAGAGAAAGAGTTTAAGCTTGTTTTGAATTGTAATGTTTTCTTTTCTTCAATTAGCTGCAAATGCTCATCCAGAAATCAGGCAACTGGTCTTCTGCAGAGGGGGTAGTACCTAGTTAACGACCACCCCTGACTTGAAGGAAAATTTTGTGCAAAGGGGTGGGGGGGGGGGGGGGGCGCTAACAAGGTAGTTTACAGTAATATCTGATGCAATGAAATGTCATGTACGATATTTGAATTTATGTATGTATGTGTGTAGGCCTATGTATGTATACTTGAGCATGTCTGTCATGATTGGGTCTAGGCGTGTTTGGTCAAGGCGGAATCACCTCATGAACCAGCTTTGAAACTGACAGATGTTGACTTCCAAACTGTACTTTTAATAGAATTAGATATACAAAGCTGACTAAAGCACTGATAGACAAAGAATTGGAGCTAGCCAGAGAGAGAAAGAAGGACGTGGGGAACAGAGAGTGAAAGAGGGGGAATAGAAAGAGGAGAGAGAGAGAGAGAGAGAGAGAGAGAGAGAGAGAGGAGTGCGTGTGTGTGTGTGTGTGTGTGTGTGTGTGTGTGTGTGTGGTGTGTGTGACAGAGAGAGAGAGGAGAGAGAGAGAGAGAGAGAGAGAGAACTTTTACAGATGCGCCTGCAATCTGGACTACTGCGCATAGTTGTTGATTTGACAAGTTCACGCATTAAAGTAATTGATATGTATATTTATCTGCTTATACGTATGTAGATGTGTTGTGTGTGTGTGTGTGTGTGTGTGTGTGTGGTGTGTGTGTGTGTGTGCGTGTGTGTGTTGTCTCCGTTGTTAAATTTTGTTGGTTTTGAATCATTTATTTCATCACATTGATCGAATATTGAAGTGTGTAGTACTGTATTATATTAACCTTGCTTTTGGTCTCTGTTGTAAGTTTACGTTTCGCTCCGGAAAAAAGAACCTTCCTAGCAAAGGAAACAAAGAAATTGACGTCATGCAATATACGACGTCATGCTATATGACGCAGCCTAACAAGTGTTAAGTTGTTGCAGAGTAAATGTCACTGTGTCAGCATTTCGAGATCTGTTGTATTTTACGCAGCCTGGCGAAACCGATCTAGTTTTGAAGGCTTATGTAAATGCATTTCAGAGTTTAACATGCTTCTGTGGAATCGCCAGTCACCAAAGCTGTAGCCTACCAAGTTTTTTCTTTTTCAACAGCTGTTTTAACAGTTCAGTGATGGCCTGTGTTACGTTAATCTAAATTTAGAGCCCACGAGATAAATTTGACGTGAAACTAGAGCTCACATCGGTGTTGCCGGTTTAAGAAAACTACACAATCTGCATGAATGAATAGGATTCTGCTCATTTCGACTCTTCTTCTTCTCGTTCTTCCAGCTCAAGGGGTGGTTAAAGGTAAGTTGTTGTTGTTTTTTCTGAGATTCATTTTGTTTTCTCTTTTTCTTCCATTTGTTTGTTTTGTTGTTTTCTTTCTTCAGGGTTTGGTTGGATCTTTCCTTTTGTGGTTTACATTGATCTTTTCATTTCTAGCAGTCTGCTGGAATTTCGTTTTCTTTCTTTTTTTTTTTTTTTTTTAACGTGTAGTTTTTAAACATACTTAGAGCCTTGAAGATGGAGAGATACACATATCTCTCCCTCGCTCCTTCCTTCTCTCCTCCCCCCCTCCTCATTCTCTCTCTCTCTCTCTCTCTCTCTCTCTCTCTCTCTCTCTCTCTCTTCTCTCTCTCACACTGCTCTCACCGCCCGTTGCGACTCAGCTGCAGAGCGGTTGCAGAGACTCTTCTGGGGAGGGTCGCCTTCAGACGACCTGAAATTGAAGTGGGCTGCCAGCATCGCCTGGCTGAGACAGGACTAACGTGGCTGTGGCTGTTGACAGTTGGAGAGAAGTGTTGCGGCCGGGATGAAGTGGGCTGCCAGCATCGCCCGGTTGAGACAGGACTAACGTGGCTATGGCTGTTAGAGCTGGAGAGAAGGGTTGGGGCTGGGATGAAGGCTGGTGTGCAAAGTTTTCGCAGAGGGCAAACATGTTGTGAGGACTGTATTTGCAGAAATGTGGCGGCTCCCTCTGGGGAGTGGAGGTTGGGGTGGGCTGGGGTGGCCCACAAATCACGCTGGCTCCTCAAGTAAGCAATTATTGTCGTCAGTATAGGGGGGCTTAGGAGCTGAGGAGGATGTCGTCTAGGTGTTGGATAGAGTGGAGGTTGGGGTGGGGTGGCCCTCAAATCACGCTGGCTCCTCAAGTAAGCGATTATTGTCGTCAGTGTAGGGGACTTAAGAGCTGTCGATGATGTCCTCCATGTGTTGGATAGAGTGGAGGTTGGGGTAGGGTGGGGTGGCCCTCAAATCACGCTGGCTCCTCAAGTAAGCAATTATTGTCGTCAGTTTAGTGGAGCTGAGGAGCTGTCGAGGATGTCCTCCATGTGTTGGATAGAGTGGAGGTTGGGGTGGGGTGGGGTGGCCCTCAAATCACGCTGGCACCTCAAGTAAGCAATTATTGTCGTCAGTGTAGGGGGCTTAGGAGCTGTCGACGATGTCCTCCATGTGTTGGATAGAGCAGGAATCACCAATATCATCGACAGCTACTAAGTCCCCCCACCCCACCCCACCCCCACCCCTATACTGACGACAATAATTGCTTACTTGAGGAGCCAGCGTGAGCCACTTGACGTGTTTGCCGACTCCGAAAACTTTGACAGGCACACAGCACGGATGAATGTGGAGAGGAGATGGACACTGAGACAACCAGGAGAGCTGACCATGAACAGTCACGGACTTGGATACTTCCACAATGTGCAGGGCTGTGTGTGTGTGTGTGTTGTGTGTGTGTGTGTGTGTGTGTGTGTGTGGAGGATGGGGGGGGGGGGGGGGGGGTGCGGGGCAAGGAATTCGGGATCC
>CM065743.1:50116754-50121754 GCA_033310375.1 Conus canariensis | reverse complement strand
GCAAACACGTCTACCTGTACATATACGAGTATATGCAACATTACATTGCAAATATCAAGGGCAAGTATAGGGCAAAATAATATTGCATGGTACAAGATGTACAAGACTCGTTGATAGAGAATAGAGTGACACTACCAGACCGGCTGAGGACCGTGCACAGTGGAGCGCCTTGACTGTCTCATGTGTCGCAAGACGCGGGAGCATATAAGTAAGTACAAGATGATTTCGCGAGACCAGCACAGTATAACGTAGCCAAATAGAGCATAGTGTGGCAAGCGTAACACTATAGATGTTTTTCCACAGCAGAGGACCACACGGCCAGTCAGCACATGGCACGACTGGGCACAGCATAGCACGGCACAGCATTGCGCGACACAGCACACCGCTTCTGCTGACAGCAGCACAGCAGGATTCAGCAAGGTTCAGCATATTACAGCATGGTGTCGTTACCAAGGGCGTAGTATAGCCTGGCACGTTATAGGATAAAAGCACGATGGTTACGTATAACACAGCAAGGTAGAGACAAACATGGCATATCTAAGCACAGTATAACATAGCATACTACACCGTAGTAAGGTAAGGTAAGGTAAGGTAATAGGTAAGGTAAGGTAAGGTAAGGTAAGGTGAGGTAAGGTGAGGTAATGTTGATTGCAGCCCAGCCGTATTGGTACAACATGTTACAACATAACAATGCATACCTCCACAGTGTTACATAGCAAGCACAGATACATAAAGCATGTCAAAGCACAATATAACAAAGCATACTACACTGTAGTATGACACATTTCTACAACGTAATGCTGAACAATTAAGTTGTGGGGGAAAACAAGTGCAGGCTAACAATTCTACAATTCTTCCGTCATTATAGTAATGACTTTGTAAAGGTTAGAACTTTAAAAAAAATTGAAGATGAAGAAAATGGCGACATAAAATTAAGAGAATATATTATGAATAAAAAACCTTTCACTAGGTGCATGAGGGAACCATCGTAATTAATATTGAAGGCAGATCTATTTGTATTGCCTGCTCCAAGGCCTTTCGTCCGCTGCATCGGACTCAGGGAGACATGCATGACTGTGTCTGTGCTCTTGGCGTCGAATAGAGACACACCACAGTCCATAATTCTGTGGTGTTTTCACTACCAAGGATTCAAAAAAGAATCCAACAGCACCCCCAAAGCAGCCAGCATAACAATGCACACCTCCACAGTGTTACACAGCAAGCACAGACAAACATAGCATGTCGCAGTGCAATGTAACATAGCATATGACACCGTCATATAACATATTACTACAATATGTTATAACATAACATAACACAGCATACCACCCACAGTGTAATATAGCATACACTCGCATCAAAGAACATCACACGGCACAGAACAGCATAACTTAGTATACCATTACCATACAGTACAGCCTAGGGTACCCCAACACAGCATAACTTAGTATACCATTACCATACAGTACAGCCTAGGGTACCCCAACACAGCATAACTTAGCATACCATTACCATACAGTACAGCCTAGGGTACCCCAACACAGCATAACTTAGTATACCATTACCATACAGTACAGCCTAGGGTACCCCCAACACAGCATAACTTAGCATACCATTACCATACAGTACAGCCTAGGGTACCCCGGCACAGCATAACTTAGTATACCATTACCATACAGTACAGCCTAGGGTACCCCAACACAGCATAACTTAGTATACCATTACCATACAGTGCAGCCTAGGATACCCCAACACAGCATAACTTAGCATACCATTACAATACAGTACAGCCTAGGGTACCCCAACACAGCATAACTTAGTATACCATTACCATACAGTACAGCCTAGGGTACCCTGGCACAGCATAACTTAGTATACCATTGCCATACAGTACAGTTAAGGTACCCCAACACAGCATAACTTAGTATACATTACCATACAGTACAGCCTAGGGTACCCTCAACACAGCATAACTTAGTATACCATTACCATACAGTACAGACTAGGGTACCCCAACACAGCATAACTTAGCATACCATTACCATACAGTACAGCCTAGGGTACCCCAACACAGCATAACTTAGTATACCATTACCATACAGTACAGCCTAGGGTACCCCAACACAGCATAACTTAGTATACCATTACCATACAGTACAGCCTAGGGTACCCCCACACAGCACAACTTAGTATACCATTACCATACAGTACAGCCTAGGGTACCCCAACACAGCATAACTTAGTATACCATTACCATACAGTACAGCCTAGGGTACCCCAACACAGCATAACTTAGCATACCATTACCATACAGTACAGCCTAGGGTACCCCAACACAGCATAACTTAGTATACCATTACCATACAGTACAGCCTAGGGTACCCCAACACAGGCATAACTTAGTATACCATTACCATACAGTACAGCCTAGGGTACCCCAACACAGCATAACTTAGTATACCGTTACCATACTAGTACAGCCTAGGGTACCCCAACACAGCATAACTTAGTATACCATTACCATACAGTACAGACTAGGGTACCCCAACACAGCACAACTTAGTATACCATTACCATACAGTACAGCCTAGGGTACCCCAACACAGCACAACTTAGTGTACCATTACCATACAGTACAGCCTAGGGTACCCCAACACAGCATAACTTAGTATACCATTACCATACAGTACAGCCTAGGGTACCCCAACACAGCATAACTTAGTATACCATTACCATACAGTACAGCCTTGGGTACCCCAACACAGCATAACTTAGTATACCATTACCATACAGTAACAGCCTAGGGTACCACCAACACAGCATAACTTAGTATACCATTACCATACAGTACAGCCTAGGGTACCCCAACACAGCATAACTTAGTATACCATTACCATACAGTACAGCCTAGGGTACCCATGGCACAGCATAACTTAGCATACCATTACCATACAGTACAGCCTAGGGTACCCCAACACAGCATAACTTAGTATACCATTACCATACAGTACAGCCTAGGGTACCCCAACACAGCATAACTTAGCATATACCATTACCATACAGTACAGCCTAGGGTACCCCAACACAGCATAACTTAGTATACCATTACCATACAGTACAGCCTAGGGTACCCCAACACGGCATAACTTAGCATACCATTACCATTACAGTACAAGCACTAGGGTACCCCAACACAGCATAACTTAGTATACCGTTACCATACAGTACAGCCTAGGGTACCCCAACACAGCATAACTTAGTATACCATTACCATACAGTACAGACTAGGGTACCCCAAACAGCACAACTTAGTATACCATTACCATACAGTACAGCCTAGGGTACCCCAACACAGCATAACTTAGTGTACCATTACCATACAGTACAGCCTAGGGTACCCCCAACACAGCATAACTTAGTAACCATTACCATACAGTACAGCCTAGGGTACCCCAACACAGCATAACTTAGTATACCATTACCATACAGTACAGCCTTGAGTACCCCCAACACAGCATAACTTAGTATACCATTACCATACAGTACAGCCTAGGGTACCCCAACACAGCATAACTTAGTATACCATTACCATACAGTACAGCCTAGGGTACCCTGGCACAAGCATAACTTAGCATACCATTACCATACAGTACAGCCTAGGGTACCCTAACACAGCATAACTTAGTATACCATTACCATACAGTACAGCCTAGGGTACCCCAACACAGCATAACTTAGTATACCATTACCATACAGTACAGCCTAGGGTACCCCAACACAGCATAACTTAGCATACCATTACCATATAGTACAGCCTAGGGTACCCGGCACAGCATAACTTAGTATACCATTACCATACAGTACAGCCTAGGGTACCCCAACACAGCATAACTTAGTATACCATTACCATACAGTGCAGCCTAGGGTACCCCAACACAGCATAACTTAGCATACCATTACCATACAGTACAGCCTAGGGTACCCTGGCACAGCATAACTTAGTATACCATTACCATACAGTACAGCCTAGGGTACCCAACACAGCATAACTTAGTATACCATTACCATACAGTGCAGCCTAGGGTACCCCAACACAGCATAACTTAGCATACCATTACCATACAGTACAGCCTAGGGTACCCTGGCACAGCATAACTTAGTATACCATTACCATACAGTACAGCCTAGGGTACCCCAACACAGCATAACTTAGTATGCCATTACCATACAGTGCAGCCTAGGGTACCCCAACACAGCATAACTTAGCATTACCATTACCATACAGTACAGCCTAGGGTACCCTGGCACAGCATAACTTAGTATACCATTACCATACAGTACAGCCTAGGGTACCCCAACACAGCATAACTTAGTATACCATTACCATACAGTACAGCCTAGGGTACCCTGGCACAGCATAACTTAGTATACCATTGCCATACAGTACAGTTAAGGTACCCCAACACAGCATAACTTAGTATACCATTACCATACAGTACAGCCTAGGGTACCCCAACACAGCATAACTTAGTATACCATTACCATACAGTACAGCCTAGGGTACCCCAACCAGCATAACTTAGTATACCATTACCATACAGTACAGCCAGGTACCCCAACACAGCATAACTTAGATACCATTACCATAGTACAGCCAGGGTACCCCCACGCATAACTTAGTTACCATACCATACAGTAAGCCAGGGTACCCAACACAGCATAATATATACCATTACCAACGTCAGCCTAGGGTACCCCAACACACATACTTAGATACCATTACCATACATACAGCCAGGTACCCGCACAGCTAACTTAGTAACCATTACCATACAGTACGCCTAGGGTACCCCAACACAGCAAACTTAGTATACCATTACCATACAGTCAGCTAGGTACCCCAACACAGCAAACTTAGAACCTTACCTACATACAGCCTAGGGTACCCTGGCACAGCATAACTTATATACCATTACATACAGACAGCCTAGGTACCCCAC
>CM065743.1:50104254-50111754 GCA_033310375.1 Conus canariensis | reverse complement strand
ATCTGCGTTTGGAGGCCAATAACTATTTCCGCCAGTAAAGCTGCATCATCAGCCAGGAGTAATATAAACACCTCAAAATAACCACGTGTAAATGTTGCTCTGTGTCTGTTTCCCCTTATAGATTCTAATGCTCATTCACTGATAAATAAAGAGAACAAGATAAGGCTGTAAACGTCCCCTTGTTTTACCCAACTAGTAGAAGTAATGTACTCGGTCAATTTAGCTCCACACCTCGCCCTAGCCTTTACATTTATCTACATACTATGAATACATTTGTACTACTTTCCTTTAATCCCGTTTTTCAAACGGATCAGCCATAACAAGTTTCTTTCTACAGAATCAAACGCCTTTTCAAAATCAGTGAAGGAAACGTATAGTTTACGGTTGAAACAAAACTGTTTTTGAATTAATACTAGTAAACATATGGTCATATATATAGAATAGCCTCTGAAATCCCGCTTGGTTTTCGCCCGTCAAATTACATTCTTCTATCCCTTCTTGGAGTCTGTTATAAATAGTACTGCTGACGTCACACAAAGATTTGCCATATTTGAGAGAGAGAGAGAGAGAGAGAGAGAGGGCACACATACACACACACGTACGCACGCACGCGCACACACGCACGCACGCGCACACACGCACAAACGCATACGCGCGCGCGCGCACACACACACACACACACACACACACACACACACACACACACACACACACACACAGTCTCAACCCTCTCTCACTCACCCACTCTGTGTATCGACACATAACAAAATGACAGAAATGTAGAGGGTTTTTTTTCTGGATAAATCTTGATGAAGTTCAGCAAATCTCATTTTAAGACAAAATTCCTACTTGTGCTGCTTTTCTAGATGAGTGTGTGTGTGTGTGTGTGTGTGTGTGTGTGTGTGTGTGTGTGTGTGTGTGTGCGCGCGCGCGCGCGTGCGTGTGAATGCGTGCTTTTCTGGATGTGTGTGTGTGTGTGCATGCGTGTGTGTGTGTGTGTGTGTGTGTGTGTGTGTGTGTGTGTGTGTGTGTGCTCGCATACGTGCACATGTGTATGTCTAAATCAGTGTGTGGTACTAGGGCGTGTATGTATTAAAGGTTTTGTGTGTGTGTGTGTGCGCGCGCGAGTGTGTGTGCGTGCGTGCGTGCGTGTGTGTGTGTGTGTGTGTGTGTGTGTGTGTGTGTGTGTGTTTCAGTGCCAGCCAGAAGTATGCAGACAGCAGTGGAAAAACCCAACTTTATCACCAATGGAGGTCTGGGTAAGCAAGGCCGCACTTTCCATTCTGACTGGTGACTACTAATGGTGATTATTGCTTCAAAATTGCAGAGGAAAAAGAACACACACACACACACACACACACACACACACACACACACACACACACACACACACACACAGAGGACTGACTTAGTGAAAAAGAAAGTGAGAGAGAGAGGTTTTGAAAGCGAGAGAGAGAGTCAGATTTAGGTGGATTTATTATAGACAATCACCTTATGAAAGGTTGAGTGAACATGATATGAGCAATCGGTCAAAAGCAAACAGGACACCACTACATAAAAAGAGAAGTAATGGACAAGTACCAGCAAGCATACAACGAAACAAAACAATACAAAAAAAATATGTACGTATCCTAGGATGTTTGCAAGTTCTCAAATTCGAGTAATTTTCACAACATTTTTCACAAAAATGTTGCACGTTATATGGCGTATGTTGTTGTTGTTGTTGTTGTTGTTGTTGTTGTTGTTGTCATACCCTGGCTAAAAGACTCCAGGGATCATCCGAACAGCCGAAGTACTTGAACCCTATGATACAAATGCATCAGCTGGGGATGAGAACATTACGTGTGTGACCGTTTTTGATTACCCCGCCACGTGGGCAGCCACACTCCGACTTCGAGGGCTTGTGGAGACTGATGGTGTTATGCTAGGTGCTTGTCACGACTGAAGACAATCCCCGCATAACTATGCAGAGCATAACATTTTGATGTAGCCCTAGTGTTATTGCGAGTGTCAATGTGTCAATTGGTCTGACACAGCCTTAAGCCAAGGCGGATATGGCATATGTGAAGACTGCAAGATCAAAAGTAGAAATACTTTTCTACTAAGCCACCACAAGAACGGAACAAGCAAAGCACGAGACAGACACAAAGCGTTATTGATCTTCTTCAGACAGACACAAAGCGTTATTGATCCTCTTCAGGCAGACACAAAGCGTTATTGATCTTCTTCAGGCAGACAAAAAGCGTTATTGATCCTCTTCAGGCAGACAAAAAGCGTTATTGATCTTCTTCAGGCAGACACAAAGCGTTATTGATCTTCTTCAGACAGACAAAAAGCGTTATTGATCTTCTTCAGGCAGACACAAAGCGTTATTGATCTTCTTCAGACAGACAAAAAGCGTTATTGATCTTCTTCAGGCAGACACAAAGCGTTATTGATCTTCTTCAGACAGACACAAAGCGTTATTGATCTTCTTCAGGCAGACACAAAGCGTTATTGATCTTCAGACAGACACAAAGCGTTATTGATCCTCTTCAGGCAGACAAAAAGCGTTATTGATCTTCTTCAGGCAGACACAAAGCGTTATTGATCTTCTTCAGACAGACACAAAGCGTTATTGATCTTCTTCAGGCAGACAAAAAGCGTTATTGATCTTCTTCAGACAGACACAAAGCGTTATTGATCTTCTTCAGACAGACACAAAGCGTTATTGATCTTCTTCAGGCAGACACAAAGCGTTATTGATCTTCAGACAGACACAAAGCGTTATTGATCCTCTTCAGGCAGACACAAAAACGTTATTGATCTTCTTCAGGCAGACACAAAGCGTTATTGATCTTCTCCAGACAGACACAAAGCGTTATTGATCTTCTTCATACAGACACAAAGCGTTATTGATCTTCTTCAGGCAGACACAAAACGTTATTGATCTTCATCAGACAGACACAAAGCGTTATTGATCTTCTTCAGGCAGACACAAAGCGTTATTGATCTTCTCAGACAGACACAAAGCGTTATTGATCTTCTTCAGACAGACACAAAGCGTTATTGATCTTCTTCAGACAGACACAAAGCGTTATTGATCTTCTTCAGACAGACACAAAGCGTTATTGATCTTCATCAGACAGACACAAAGCGTTATTGATCTTCTTCAGACAGACACAAAGCGTTATTGATCTTCTTCAGACAGACACAAAGCGTTATTGATCTTCTTCAGGCAGACACAAAGCGTTACTGATCTTCATCAGACAGACACAAAGCGTTATTGATCTTCTTCAGGCAGGACAAATAACATTCAAAACAATGTCAACAAAAGATGAACAAACAGTCGATTATCTGTTAGATCTCAATGCAGAATGTGGGGTCTTGGGAAAGGTCTTGAGTTACTGAGACAACAATAGGATATTGTCATTAAACTCGCAGCCATGGGGGGCACAGCTATGGTTTGGGGCAAACAGCTGTACATTACAGGAAGTACATAGACAACTCTCAGACAACAATTTCTCACACATGCTGCTAACAACATCGCCCCTCCCCCAACACCAAGGACTCATTTCAGCCACAGGCAAGCAGGAGGAAACCAAACAAAAGAACTTACCCAAGACAGCCACACCCCACTTCATGTTAAACGCCAAACAATCCCTTTTGTGCTTACTCCCAACAACACACAAAACTAATATGCACGGCCGACCTATTGTCTCTGCCTGTAGCTGCCACGCTGAACACTTCTCACAGTGTTTTGACTTTCTCCTCTCACCCCATTGTGCAAAGCCTTCCCACATATTTCAAGGACACAACTCACACACTTCATATGATCAACTCATTCAACACAGACCCCACTCGCTAACCGAACCTCCTCTTCACATAAGATTTTGCTTCTCTTCGTACTTTCATTCCTCACGCTGATGGACTGAAGGCTTTCCCTTTCTTTCCAGACAAACTGCCACTTCACCAACAACACTCACTCGCAGCTGCACTGGTAACACGTGCAGAAACAGTCCTCTGCCTAAACACCTTTGAATTCAACAACCATTCTTTTCTCGCAAGTAGTGGCTTCGCCATGGGAACCGAAATGCCTTTCCATGGGACACCCGAGCATCGCCTGGCATTCCTGTAGCACACACGCCCCATTCCAAAGCTGTACAAAAAGGGCATCAATTGTTTCATTCGTTTGGCGATCCAGTAATTCCACTTTTGCTTTTAAGTTTCAATTTCTGTCTGCAGTTGTCACCCCACTGTGAAACCTGTGTGAAGATATTAGACACTGACATGAACAGGGAGGGTTGTTGGGAATACTTAGGTTCTATAAAGTTAGGAAGATAAAAAGTTGAAGCCACGCAGCATCATAGATAAACTTGCAATAATTCGGTTTATTAGAAAACCTTTCTGAAGCACCAACATTGGCCAACTGACAAAAACAACAACAACAACAACAGCAAAAACAATATAGAAATTTGTGATTGTGAAACTGGAAAAGAGTTCAGTGGAAAAAGTTCACTGAAGGATGGGGATGGAGGGGAGCTGTATGAAGGCATGAAGAAAAGAGAGGGGATAGGTGTGAGGATGTGACGGATGGAAAACAGAGTGAGAGGTGGACGGATGGTGGTGGAATAAGCTGGGAGGGAAAGAGACAGGTTTTATGACGTGTTCACGGGTACATCAGGGAAGAGACAGGTTTTATGACGTGTTCACGGGTACATCAGAGAAGAGACAGGTTTTATGACGTGTTCACGGGTACATCAGGGAAGAGACAGGTTTTATGACGTGTTCACGGGTACATCAGGGAAGAGACAGGTTTTATGACGTGTTCACGGGTACATCAGAGAAGAGACAGGCTTTATGACGTGTTCACGGGTACATCAGGGAAGAGACAGGCTTTATGACGTGTTCACGGGTACATCAGGGAAGAGACAGGTTTTATGACGTGTTCACGGGTACATCAGGGAAGAGACAGGTTTTATGACGTGTTCACGGGTACATCAGGGAAGAGACAGGTTTTATGACGTGTTCACGGGTACATCAGAGAAGAGACAGGCTTTATGACGTGTTCACGGGTACATCAGGGAAGAGACAGGCTTTATGACGTGTTCACGGGTACATCAGGGAAGAGACAGGTTTTATGACGTGTTCACGGGTACATCAGGGAAGAGACAGGCTTTATGACGTGTTCACGGGTACATCAGGGAAGAGACAGGTTTTATGACGTGTTCACGGGTACATCAGGGAAGAGACAGGCTTTATGACGTGTTCACGGGTACATCAGGGAAGAGACAGGTTTTATGACGTGTTCACGGGTACATCAGGGAAGAGACAGGCTTTATGACGTGTTCACGGATACATCAGGGAAGAGACAGGCTTTATGACGTGTTCACGGGTACATCAGGGAAGAGACAGGCTTTATGACGTGTTCACGGGTACATCAGGGAAGAGACAGGCTTTATGACGTGTTCACGGGTACATCAGGGAAGAGACAGGCTTTATGACGTGTTCACGGGTACATCAGGGAAGAGACAGGTTTTATGACGTGTTCACGGGTACATCAGGGAAGAGACAGGTTTTATGACGTGTTCACGGGAACATCAGGGAAGAGACAGGTTTTATGACGTGTTCACGGGTACATCAGGGAAGAGACAGGTTTTATGACGTGTTCACGGGTACATCAGGGAAGAGACAGGCTTTATGACGTGTTCACGGATACATCAGGGAAGAGACAGGCTTTATGACGTGTTCACGGGTACATCAGGGAAGAGACAGGCTTTATGACGTGTTCACGGGTACATCAGGGAAGAGACAGGCTTTATGACGTGTTCACGGGTACATCAGGGAAGAGACAGGCTTTATGACGTGTTCACGGGTACATCAGGGAAGAGACAGGCTTTATGACGTGTTCACGGGTACATCAGGGAAGAGACAGGTTTTATGACGTGTTCACGGGTACATCAGGGAAGAGACAGGCTTTATGACGTGTTCACGGGTACATCAGGGAAGAGACAGGTTTTATGACGTGTTCACGGGTACATCAGGGAAGAGACAGGCTTTATGACGTGTTCACGGGTACATCAGGGAAGAGACAGGCTTTATGACGTGTTCACGGGTACATCAGGGAAGAGACAGGTTTTATGACGTGTTCACGGGTACATCAGGGAAGAGACAGGTTTTATGACGTGTTCACGGGTACATCAGGGAAGAGACAGGTTTTATGACGTGTTCACGGGAACATCAGGGAAGAGACAGGTTTTATGACGTGTTCACGGGTACATCAGGGAAGAGACAGGTTTTATGACGTGTTCACGGGTACATCAGGGAAGAGACAGGCTTTATGACGTGTTCACGGGTACATCAGGGAAGAGACAGGCTTTATGACGTGTTCACGGGTACATCAGGGAAGAGACAGGCTTTATGACGTGTTCACGGATACATCAGGGAAGAGACAGGTTTTATGACGTGTTCACGGGTACATCAGGGAAGAGACAGGCTTTATGACGTGTTCGTTCACGGATACATCAGGGAAGAGACAGGTTTTATGACGTGTTCACGGGTACATCAGGGAAGAGACAGGCTTTATGACGTGTTCACGGGTACATCAGGGAAGAGACAGGCTTTTTGACGTGTTCACGGGTACATCAGGGAAGAGACAGGCTTTATGACGTGTTCACGGGTACATCAGGGAAGAGACAGGCTTTATGACGTGTTCACGGGTACATCAGGGAAGAGACAGGTTTTATGACGTTTTCACGTGTACATCAAGGTGCTAGAAAAAAGAAAATTAGACTTCGTTTTAGTCAGATTTTTAGAATCATAATAGACTTATTACGTACTGCTTACTACAATTCCCTAGAAATGTTTTGGGGCAAGGAATCATATCATGGCACAAGACATGGCCATATAGACAAGCGTCAAGGGTTCGAAACAGTGGCTGTTCTTGCAATATCTGACTTCCTGCCCGGGATGCACAGCCTCCTGAAGCTCTTGTGTTCAAATGCCTGGATTCTTCTCTTTGGATGGGTTTCAAGTGCCCAGCTCTCACATCCGCGCAGGGGAACAGGGCAACCAAAGACTGGCAAAGTTTGGGGCTGAACTGCAAAGCTAACAGATTTGCTCCTTCAGATCACGCGGAGTCTCATCATGGCGGACGTGGCCATTCAGAATAATCGTACTTTGCCCTCTTTTCTCGGGGCTGGTTTCAAAGTGAGATGACTGCATGCAGAAATTGAAAGTAAATTTTGCGCCCAGTTTGAGGAGCTATGTGACTGTCTGTGGGTCCTTCCTTTTCATGTTGTTTGTCTTGCCTGAAGAAGACCAAAGAGGGCGAAACGTGTTTATGTCGTAACGTTTTGGGTCTGTCGTTTAGCGGCACAGTGATTTCTCTGTTAAATTCTCATTCCTTCAGATGTCGTCTCTGCGAAACTGTCCACTTCTCATCGCTGTTCATTCAGGATTATAGAGGACCTTGTTCGTTGATCAACACAAACAGTGTGAAAACAGCTGTATCCTGAACAC
>CM065743.1:50091754-50099254 GCA_033310375.1 Conus canariensis | reverse complement strand
CAAGTTTAGTTCTCCGGAAAGCTGTGATGTGACACATTGCACGCCAGCCAGTCTGAATGGGCAGGAAAAGGCAGTCAAGCCAGAAGTGACTGTTAATACCTTACTGTCCAAAGAAACGGCAAAGTATGCCAGTATTGGTAAGAATGGAACGGAACCAGCCATCGTGAAAGAAGGGTCTGTGTCTCCACAGAATAAGCCGCTGAAGAAACATGAACAACGTACAACCGCTGATCAACCACCTGTAGCAAAACAAGAGTGTCTGGAAGAAGCTGAAGACAAGGATGCTGTCAGTAGAAAGGTAGGCGAGCTCAGGAACGATAACTCTGTCGGCCAAAAAAGGATGACGTGTCCAAGGAAGATCAGCCTGAGCAGAGCAAGCTGCAGGTCGGTGTCAGAAAGCGGACATCTCTATCTCAGCACTCTTCCACGTCCCAGGCGACGTTCACCAGAGATTCCTGACGTAGACCCTGCCAAGAGAAAGGAGAAACGTGTGACATTAGACCACTCCAAGGCGAATCAGACCTCACCATTAATGACTGTAAAAGACCAGAACAGTGATGATACATCACAAAGGACAAGCTCTTCCGCAGGTCTTTTGGAATCAGCTGGACGAGATTCAAATGAGAAAAACACGGCACGTGATAAAAGAGGTTTACCTCTAAGCAAACGACGCACGGCATCACAAGCATTTCCGAGTTCAGGGGCAAACCTGGTCCATTTGTCACCTGAAACTACTGACACCAGCCATAACCAGAAGGATCCAATGTCGAAGAGTGCTGGTGACCTACGAGGCGTCTTGAGATGTCGGACCTCCAAAATCCCTGAACTCTCTGTCTGCGGTGATCCTCGTTTCTGGCGTTTCCAGCGAAGCTGTGGCCATGTCCCTGACCTGGTGACAGCAACCCCAGTCTCTGCCGTCACTGGCCAGCCTTCCAGCGGCACGGCCAGCAGCTCACAATGCTCTTTTAACATCAGTCTGGCGTCAGCAGCGTCCAGTGTCATGTCTGCCATCGCCTGCACCTCCAATGCTGAGAGTCAAGCGAAACGTTCATCTGACTCTGCTCCCGATCCTGGTCAAATGTCTAAAAGCAGTATAGAAGTGTCTTCCACAGAAAAGCTTCGCAAAAAGTCACCGGTAAGAAAGACCAGTATACCAGTTTCGCATCGAGGGGCTGTAGCAAGCCATGCCAAATCTGTTGCAGGATACAGTATATCGTCCGCTTCGAGTCACCTTCATGGTCTATCCCATGAGGGGATTTCACGAAAACCAGCCTTGAATTCAGCTGCTAAGACAGATTTCGTTCGGCGAAGTTGCTATTCCACCAGCAGTCTTCCTCTGCTGAAGATCCGAGCAGTGTCTCACCACAATCCTCCACGGGCCCCACACTGCACAGCCCCTGACGTGAACCACTCGTCCCGCCAGCATGATGCTGGCAAGCAGGAACGCCAAGTGCACGGGCAGTCACAATCAACATGCCTAGGCTTTGACAAGGAGCAAGAACTGTTTGATATGTTAGAGAGCCAGATCACAAGAGAATCACAAATCATCGACTCACAAGAAGCCGCTTCTCCCCAAAAGGTAGATCTCACTACAGCTGACAGTTATTCGCGCTCAACCAAATTCGACTCCATATCGAAAGGGGACGGTGTTTTTAGCGAGGCAGAATTTGATTCTAAAAATACTTCAACAGTGACCATTGCCCAACCATGTGTAGGTGAAGTGAATGTAGGCGGAGGAAGCGACGGGGAAGGTAGGATCAATCTCTGCAAAATCCTCACAAAATTAGCAGACAGTAAACCAACAATTCCCCCAGCTCATCACCACACAGACAGTAAACCAACAATTCCCCCAGGTCCTCACCACACAGACAGTAAACCAACAATTCCCCCAGGTCCTCACCACACTTTGGAGGCAACGAATGAAAGCAAGGCACATAAGGTAGAGAATCCATCTATGATATCACAGTTAAAAAGTATAAAACAGTTTGACTCGAACCCAGAGAGACCCAGTCAACGTACAGGAAATGACGAGCCAATGATAGCCAAGCATACAAGTGTGAAGCATCCCGCGCGCCTAAAGGAGACGAACCAGCCAGTGAGCAAGGGGAGCTGCACTGTGGGTGGGGACACTCAAACATGTCACCATCCCAACGCGTGTGCCATCGATGACAGCCCCAACCATTGCCTTGCACCTACAAACAACAATCAGGCAGAAAGTCGTTTAGAAACTGGTTTGAAGTTCAGTGCATTGAAAAGCAAGCTGCAATCAAGTTCATCGGAAAGTGGCTTGAAAAAAAAAGAATCGAAACTCAGCTCAGAAGTAGCTACATTGGAAAGTGTTCTGAGAGAAAATGCTTCAGAAAATCACCCGAAATCAACTCTATTAGACAGCGCCCTGGAAACCGCTGTTCCAGAAAATCTTACCAAATCAACGGCATCAAAAACCGGTTTTGAAGAAGGAACGTTACAAAGCAGCGTGCAATCAAACCTAAACGGTAACAGCCCTAAATCAACAACACTGGACAGGAGTTTCCCACCAAGCAAATTAAAAAGCAGTGTTCAATCCAGTGAGAACAATGTCGAAGTCAAGGTGACAGAAATCACGCCGGCGGAAGAAAAAAGTCAGCCCTGTCACTTAGATACTGAACTCGTCAGCCCTAGCAAAGACTCGGCTAAAATTGTTAGCAAGAGCAGCCTTCATCAAGTGACCAACCTCACACCTAGTCACTCCACTGTACGCGAGACGCACACACCGAAAGCAAAGAGCAAAGACGTCCGTTCTTCACATCGTCAGAGCGCTCACGGTACCAGTGTTACTTCCAACTCCACGAGCGCTGTTCAGCCAGGGAGTGTGTGCTGGCAGCAGGACAGCCAGGAAACAGCCGTGGGAAGAGACAGTGTTGGTGAGGAAGCTGGGAAGGGCGTCCCTTCTAAACTCACATCCACAAACATCACCGATCCGGGAAAAAGCAGAGCTGTTACCAAGGATGACAGGGAGTATACAAACAGTCAACAGTTGAGTTCCCAGAGCATGCCATGTCCACAGCCATCTGAACAAAGTGGCAGTGATCTGCAGACGAAACAGCAGGCGGACCGGACCGTCCTTGATGTCCACACTGGTGAACAGCAGGAAGCAGAACCAAGCGGACAGATCAAGGAGCAGCAGGTGCCGAACCTGACACCCCCTGCCAGCGCCAGTCCTGCCAGACCTCCCGCTCTCCTGCAGTTCCTGAAAGAAGAGAACACAAGGATGTCCCCCGAAGGCTCCTCAGAAGTCTCTCGCGTTCCTTTGAAGACCGTGTAACACGAGCCAGTCCGTGCTCCCGGTCGTCCACAGCACCGCTTTCTCACCTTTTGATACTGATATTTTGTCCCTGATAGTTTTATCCTGACAATCCACAAAATACAGCCCTAGCTAATAGAAGAAAAAGTATCAGCCCAAATATAATGAGGGGAAGCCTTCAAAAAAAAAAAAAGATAAAGTAAGAGAGAGAGAGAGAGAGAGAGAGAGAGAGAGAGAAGAAGAAGAAGAAGAAGAAGAAGAAGAAGAAGTTGAAAGTGAATACAAAATAGGCCCGAACACACAAACTATTTCTCATTGAGCTTGGTTGAACTGGTCTTCGTTTTACTCTGTCCAGCCCCTAACTATTGCATAATGGCAGATTCGTAGTCTATACTGTATCCGCATTTTATTCAATCATACAAACAAGCCTTTTTTTAATTGTACACGATCAACTTTTCTTATAAAAAGTTTTATTTATCTCCAGTTTTTACACTCTATATTCCTTCGGAAATAAAGGTGATGAACAAAAACAACATCATCATAATTCAATTGTGGGCGTATTGTGGGAATGAGACATTGATTTTACTAGCATCAGTATTTCTGTTAATTTTTTCCCTTGAGTTCATTTCCAACAAAACACAACTGAAATGGTGCGTCCATGTTGCACATTCCTGTAATGTTTAAAAAAAAAAAAAAACTCTTGGAATTGTTAGCTTTTATAGAGCCATAATGGTACCCCATACCCAGGTCCCAGTTCCCATGCCCCTATCCTCGTTCTCCTACATCCCACCCCTATTCTCTCTCATGTTTTTGATTTAAACAGAAAGTGAATCGCTTACGACAAGGTGCCAGCCTTGGTAATATCCTACGTGGTCTGTAACAATGTGGATAAAGAAGTAGATGATTCTGACCGGCCACCGTGGCACAGCAGTTAGCATTGCGGATCCTGATTGGCAGGTCATGGGTTCGATTCCCATCAGAGCAATAAATCCGTGTGTGGGATATGACGGCCCTGACTGGATTTGTGTGACCAACACTGCAGATGTCTGTGTCTCTCGGGCCTGGTTGACTCCGTGATGTGTATGAAATTAAGGGCAGAGCACAGCCCTGTCGTGCAGCCTCAGACTAGCATGGGACGCCATAGCATCACCGTCTTCACTATCATCCTCATCGATCAGCATTTTTTTTTTTAATTTAAAATTTTGTGGGACTGCTCTCATGTTAGTTCAGTTTCGATTTCCTCTCCACGTCTGTTCTTTGGTGATTCATGTCAGGGTCGCCTGCATCGGCAAGTGCATAGAAGTGTCATTGGACGGACGTGGTGGCGCCATTGGCAAGTGCATAGAAGGTGTCAATGGACGGACGACGTGGCGGCGCCATTGGCAAGTTCATAGAAGGTGTCATTGGACGGACGTGGCGGCGCCGTCGGCAAGTGCATAGAAGGTGTCATTGGACGGACGTGGCGGCGCCATTGGCAAGTTCATAGAAGGTGTCATTGGACGGACGTGGCGGCGCCGTCGGCAAGTGCATAGAAGGTGTCATTGGACGGACGTGGCGGCGCCGTCGGCAAGTGCATAGAAGGTGTCATTGGACGGACGTGGCGGCGCCGTCGGCAAGTGCATAGAAGGTGTCATTGGACGGATGTGGCGGCGCCGTCGGCAAGTGCATAGAAGGTGTCATTGGACGGACGTGGCGGCGCCGTCGGCAAGTGCATAGAAGGTGTCATTGGACGGACGTGGCGGCGCCGTCGGCAAGTTCATACAAGGTGTCATTGGACGGACGGGGCGGCGCCGTCGGCAAGTTCATACAAGGTGTCATTGGACGGACGGGGCGGCGCCGTCGGCAAGTTCATACAAGGTGTCATTGGACGGACGGGGCGGCGCCGTCGGCAAGTTCATACAAGGTGTCATTGGACGGACGGGGCGGCGCCGTCGGCAAGTTCATACAAGGTGTCATTGGACGGACGTGGCGGCGCCGTCGGCAAGTTCATACAAGGTGTCATTGGACGGACGTGGCGGCGCCGTCGGCAAGTTCATACAAGGTGCCATTGGACGGACGTGGCGGCGCCGTCGGCAAGTTCATACAGGGTGTCATTGGACGGACGTGGCGGCGCCGTCGGCAAGTTCATACAAGGTGCCATTGGACGGACGTGGCGGCGCCGTCGGCAAGTTCATGCAAGGTGTCATTGGACGGACGTGGCGGCGCCGTCGGCAAGTTCATGCAAGGTGTCATTGGACGGACGTGGCGGCGCCGTCGGCAAGTTCATACAAGGTGCCATTGGACGGACGTGGCGGCGCCGTCGGCAAGTTCATGCAAGGTGTCATTGGACGGACGTGGCGGCGCCGTCGGCAAGTTCATACAAGGTGCCATTGGACGGACGTGGCGGCGCCGTCGGCAAGTTCATGCAAGGTGTCATTGGACGGACGTGGCGGCGCCGTCGGCAAGTTCATGCAAGGTGTCATTGGACGGACGTGGCGGCGCCGTCGGCAAGTTCATACAAGGTGCCATTGGACGGACGTGGCGGCGCCGTCGGCAAGTTCATGCAAGGTGTCATTGGACGGACGTGGCGGCGCCGTCGGCAAGTTCATACAAGGTGTCATTGGACGGACGTGGCGGCGCCATGGGCAAGTTCATAGAAGGTGTCATTGGACGGACGTGGCGGCGCCATGGGCAAGTTCATAGAAGGTGTCATTGGACGGACGTGGCGGCGCCATGGGCAAGTTCATAGAAGGTGTCATTGGACGGACGTGGCGGCGCCATGGGCAAGTTCATAGAAGGTGTCATTGAAAGGACGTGGCGGCGCCATGGGCAAGTTCGTAGAAGGTGTCATTGGACGGACGTGGCGGCGCCATGGGCAAGTTCACAGAAGGTGTCTTTGGACGGACGTGGCGGCGCCATGGGCAAGTTCACAGAAGGTGTCATTGGACGGACGTGGCGGCGCCGTCGGCAAGTTCATACAAGGTGCCATTGGACGGACGTGGCGGCGCCATGGGCAAGTTCATACAAGGTGCCATTGGACGGACGTGGCGGCGCCATGGGCAAGTTCATACAAGGTGTCATTGGACGGACATGGCGGCGCCATGGGCAAGTTCATACAAGGTGCCATTGGACGGACGTGGCGGCGCCATGGGCAAGTTCATACAAGGTGCCATTGGACGGACGTGGCGGCGCCATGGGCAAGTTCATACAAGGTGCCATTGGACGGACGTGGCGGCGCCATGGGCAAGTTCATACAAGGTGCCATTGGACGGACGTGGCGGCGCCATGGGCAAGTTCATAGACGGTGTCATTGGACGGACGTGGCGGCGCCATGGGCAAGTTCATAGAAGGTGTCATTGGACGGACGTGGCGGCGCGCTCAGGAGGAGGACGCTCAGAGCTGGCTCCACGACAAAACAGTGACTGTCGTCATCAAGGGGGAGCAGCAGATGATTGTCGTCATCAAGGGGGAGCAGCAGATGATTGTCGTCATCAAGGGGGAACAGCAGATGATTGTCGTCATCAAGGGGGAACAGCAGATGATTGTCGTCATCAAGGGGAACAGCAGATGATTGTCGTCATCAAGGGGAACAGCAGATGATTGTCGTCATCAAGGGGGAACAGCAGATGATTGTCGTCACAAGGGGAGTAGAGATGATTGTCATCAAGGGGGAACAGCAGATGATTGTCGTCATCAAGGGGAATCAGCAGATGATTGTCGTCATCAAGGGGATAGAGATGATTGTCGTCATCAAGGGAAGAGATGATTGTCATCAAGGGGAACAGCAGATGATTGTCGTCATCAAGGGGGAACAGCAGATGATTGTCGTCATCAAGGGGGAACAGCAGATGATTGTCGTCATCAAGGGGGAACAGAGATGATTGTCGACCAAGGGGAGTAGAGATGATTGTCATCAGGGAACAGATGATGATGTCGTCACCAAGGGGAGTAGGAGATGATTGTCATCAAGGGGAACAGCAGATGATTGTCGTCATCAAGGGGGAATAGCAGATGATTGTCGTCATCAAGGGGGAATAGCAGATGATTGTCGTCATCAAGGGGGAATAGCAGATGCTGTCCTGGGTATGCTGGATCAGAGGAGGCACTGCTGAAAATCACCGAAATGAATCGACAGCGGTGCAGTGTCTCCTCTGGTGCGTTGCCTCATGACCTCTTGACGTTGACCACCAGCTGTACATTGCCGGTGCTGCGACAGGAAAATCCAGGCGTGGCTATGA
>CM065743.1:50079254-50086754 GCA_033310375.1 Conus canariensis | reverse complement strand
TTAGGGGGCCGGAATAACTCAGTGGTAGAGCGCCAGACTCGTAATCTTGGGGTTGCGGGTTCGAATGTCCGCCGGGCCGTTTCGGTACAGGGGGATTTTTCCCTCGGAGTTAAAATTAGTTGTGACTCCATTCCCCATACAGTCCTTCGAATGAGGCTATAAACCGAGGTTCCGTGTGTGAACGCGCGCATCTTGCACACGCGTAAAATCCCATCACCAACTTTCGGAAGAGAAGGCCAGTTTGGCCGTTTGTATGGGTGACACGTTACACATAGCATGCATCTTCCCCGAAGCTGGAGTACGGCTGCCTTAATGGCGGGATAAAAAACGGTCATACACACAAAAGTCCACTCCCTTTGTTGGGTAGATGGGATTAATCCTTGCCTGTCTCTACAGGGAGTGTCCGCAGGAGTATCAGCGTGCGTACGCAGAAGAAGAACACGCTGTTAGTTCAAAGTGCCCACTTCATCTCCCGGGGTCCTGTATTTTTATTCCAGAAGGTTGACAGCCATGCAACAGATTTCCCTGTGGGAAATTCGGGCCAGCAGGTGTTCCCCGGGGAAATCCCGTCGCATGGTACAGTGCTTTTTTTTTTATATTATTATTGTTTGTTTGTCTTTACTTTTTTTTCTTCTTCTTTCCTTTTTTAAAAATTTGAATACTTAAATGGGCATGGATTCTCTTTCAGAATTTTGCCAGGGTCAACTTCGTAACAGTCAATCTGCCGTCGTGGCGCAGTGGTTATCGTTGCAGATTCCGGGCTGGGAGATCCTGGGGTCGATTCCCATCGATGCATCAGAGCCATTTATTTGTGGGACTTCGCCCCCGACCCTGTCCCGACCCAGAGTTGCAATGGGCTTCAATGGAAAGACTGGAAGCACACAATCGGCTTCAATGGAAAGACTGGAAGCACACAGTCGGCTTCAATGGAAAGACAGGAACCACACAGTCGGCTTCAATGGAAAGACAGGGTCCACACAGTCGGCTTCAGTGGAAAGACAGGGTCCACACAGTCGGTTTCAGTGGAAAGACGGGTCCACACAGTCGGCTTCAATGGAAAGACAGGGTCCACACAGTCGGCTTCAGTGGAAAGACAGGAACCACACAGTCGGCTTCAATGGAAAGACTGGGTCCACACAGTTGGCTTCAATGGAAAGACAGGAACCACACAGTCGGCTTGAATGGAAAGACAGGGACCACACAGTCGGCTTCAGTGGAAAGACGGGTCCAACACAGTCGGCTTCAATGGAAAGACTGGGTCCACAAAGCAGAAGCCTTCAATGGAAAGACAGGAACCACACAGTCGGCTTCAATGGAAAGACTGGTCCACACAGTCGGCTTCATGGAAAGACAGGGTCCACACAGTCGGCTTCAGTGGAAAGACAGGGCCACACAGTCGGCTTTTAGTGGAAAGACAGGAACCACACAGTCGGCTTCAATGGAAAGACAGGTCCACACAGTCGCTTCATGGAAAGACAGGAACCACACAGTCGGCTTCAATGAAAGACTGGTCCACACACAGTCGGCTTCAATGGAAAGACAGGAACCACACAGTGGCTTCATGGAAAGACAGGGCACACACAGTCGGCTTCAGTGGAAAGACAGGGTCCACACAGTCGGCTTCAATGGAAAGACAGGGTCCACACAGTCGGCTTCAATGGAAAGACAGGAACCACACAGTCGGCTTCAATGGAAAGACTGGAACCACACAGTCGGCTTCAATGGAAAGACAGGAACCACACAGTCGGCTTCAATGGAAAGACAGGGACCACACAGTCGGCTTCAGTGGAAAGACAGGGTCCACACAGTCAGCTTCATGGAAAGACTGGGTCCACACAGTCAGCTTCAATGGAAAGACAGGAACCACACAGTCGGCTTCAATGGAAAGACTGGAACCACACAGTCGGCTTCAGTGGAAAGACAGGGTCCACACAGTCGCTTCATGGAAAGACAGGGTCCACACAGTCGGCTTCAGTGGAAAGACAGGAACCACACAGTCGGCTTCAATGGAAAGACAGGGTCACACAGTCGGCTTCATGGAAAGACAGAACCACACAGTCGGCTTCAATGGAAAGACAGGGTCCACACAGTCGGCTTCAATGGAAAGACAGGAACCACACAGTCGGCTTCATGGAAAGACAGGACCACACAGTCGGCTTCAGTGGAAAGACAGGGTCCACACAGTCGGCTTCAATGGAAAGACAGGGTCCACACAGTCGGCTTCAATGGAAAGACAGGAACCACACAGTCGGCTTCAATGGAAAGACTGGTCCACACAGTCGGCTTCAATGGAAAGACAGGGTCCACACAGTGGCTTCAATGGAAAGACAGGGTCCACACAGTGCTTCAGTGGAAAGACAGGGTCCACACAGTCGGCTTCAATGGAAAGACAGGGTCCACACAGTCGCTTCAGTGGAAAGACAGGAACCACACAGTCGGCTTCAATGGAAAGACTGGAACCACACAGTCGGCTTCAATGGAAAGACAGGAACCACACAGTCGCTTCAATGGAAAGACAGGGTCCACACAGTCGGCTTCAGTGGAAAGACAGGACCACACAGTCGGCTTCAGTGGAAAGACAGGGTCCACACAGTCGCTTCAGTGGAAAGACAGGACCACACAGTCGGCTTCAATGGAAAGACAGGCCACACAGTCGGCTTCAATGGAAAGACAGGAACCACACAGTCGGCTTCAATGGAAAGACTGGATCCACACAGTTGGCTTCATGGAAAGACAGGAACCACACAGTCGGCTTCAATGGAAAGACAGGCCACACAGTCGGCTTCATGGAAAGACGGACCACACAGTCGGCTTCATGGAAAGACTGGACCACACAGTCGCTTCAATGGAAAGACAGGAACCACACAGTCGGCTTCAATGGAAAGACAGGAACCACACAGTCGGCTTCATGGAAAGACAGGCCACACAGTCGGCTTCATGGAAAGACGGGTCCACAAGTCAGCTTCAGTGAAAGACAGGAACCACACAGTCGGCTTCAATGGAAAGACAGGCCACACAGTCGGCTAGTGAAAGACGGACCACACAGTGTCAATGGAAAGACTGGTCACACAGTGGCTTCAGGAAAGACAGGAACCACACAGTCGCTTCAATGGAAAGACAGGCCACAAGTCAGCTTCAGTGGAAAGACAGGAACCACAGCATGGCTTCAATGGAAAGACTGGGCCACACAGTCGTTCAATGGAAAGACAGGAACCACACAGTCGGCTTCAATGGAAAGACTGGAACCACACAGTCGCTTCAGTGGAAAGACAGGAACCACACAGTCGCTTCAATGGAAAGACAGGACCACACAGTCGGCTTCATGGAAAGACAGGACACACAGTCGCTTCAATGGAAAGACAGGACACACAGTCGGCTTCAATGGAAAGACAGGAACCACACAGTCGGCTTCAATGGAAAGACAGAACCACAGTCGGCTTCAATGGAAAGACAGGACCACACAGTCGGCTTCAATGGAAAGACAGGGTCCACAGCAGTCGCTTCAGTGGAAAGACAGGAACCACACTCAGCTTCAATGGAAAGACAGGACCACACAGTCAATGGAAAGACAGGGACCACACAGTCGGCTTCAATGGAAAGACAGGGACACACAGTCGGCTTCAATGGAAAGACAGGGTCCACAAGTCAGCTTCAGTGAAAGACAGGAACCACACAGTCAATGGAAAGACAGGGACCACACAGTCAATGGAAAGACAGGGACCACACAGTTCAATGGAAAGACAGGGCCACACAGTCGGCTTCAATGGAAAGACAGGAACCACACAGTCGGCTTCAATGGAAAGACAGGAACCACACAGTCATGGAAAAGAAGGACCACACAGTCAGCTTCAGTGGAAAGACAGGGACCACACAGTCGGCTTCAATGGAAAGACAGGGCCACACAGTCGGCTTCAATGGAAAGACAGGAACCACACAGTCGCTTCAATGGAAAGACTGGAACCACACAGTCGCTTCATGGAAAGACAGGGACCACACAGTCGGCTTCAATGGAAAGACAGGGACCACACAGTCATGAAAGCAGGACCACAGTCATGGAAAGACAGGACCACACAGTCGCTTCAATGGAAAGACGGGTCCACAGAGTCAGCTTCAGTGAAAGGACAGGAACCACACAGTCATCATGGAAAGACAGGAGACCACACATTGTTCAATGGAAAGACAGGACCAACAGTCAATGGAAGAAGACTGGGACACAGTCGGCTTCAATGGAAAGACAGGAACCACACTGTCAATGGAAAGACAGGAACCACCAGCCTCATGGAAAGAGAACCACAGTCAGCTTCAGATGGAAAGACAGGACTACACAGTCGCTTCATGGAGAGACTAGGAACTCACACAGTCGGCTTCAATGGAAGACAGGAACCACACACGTCAATGGAAAGACAGGGAACACAGTCGCTTCATGGAAAGACAGGGTCCACAGTCGGCTTCATGAAAGACAGGAACACACAGTCATGGAAAGACAGGACCACACAGTCAATGGAAAGACAGGGACCACACAGTCAGTTTCAGGAAAGACTGGACACAAGTCGGCGCACTCATGGATGCGTCTCTGTGAGTCTTACTCTCATTTTCTGACCAACACTGCAGGTGTCTGTATCTCTCGGACGGACTGTAGTCGAAAGTAAGAGTAGAACGAAACCCTGTCAAAGTATACTCTCAGACCCGAGTGGATCTCCACGCTCTTATCTTCATCGTCGTCATTCTCATCAATCAGGATTTAGAAAAGATAAAAGAAAAGTATTAGATTTCGTCCCCTGATCTCGTGGTGACCTCAGTTTTGATATCCTGTCCACGTCTGTGTGTGCCCTCGGTGGACTTGTATTCTTCTTCTTCTTCTTCCTCTCCAACGCCTTGGTCAACACAGTCAGTCCGGCCCTTGTGATCTATAATGCGTGTTCTCCAGCTCTTGTAGAGTGCCGGTGGACTTGTTGTATTGAGGTCAACGGTTTCGACGAGATCTTGGGCACCGTCGTTGGACGGACATGGTGGCGCTCTCCAAGAGGTGGGGGGTGTTTACTCACCCTGGCTCTGCGACTAAGCTATTACTGTCGTCAGTAGGGGGCTTAATAGGTGGTGTCCTGCGTATGTTGGATCAGAACAGGCGGCACTGAACACCACCGACGTGACTCGGCAGCAGTGCAGTGTCTCTTCTGCTGGGTTGCCTCTTGGTGGCTTGACATTAACTGCTCCCTGTGGATTACCGGTTCTGGGACTGCGACAGGACAAGCCAGGCTGTGGCTGTGGACGGGGAACTGGAATGTTGTTGTTCGTCCTTCAATTTCGAAGATGACCATGACTTCAATCTCAGATGGAAGATCGCTGAGTGTGGGTCCGCAGGTTGGCTGGTGAGGCCAATCTGGCCCGGAAGGAGCGCCCACATGTGGGACACATGTGGGTGGGTGCTACAGTGGAGGTGGAGGTAGCTCTGGCCTTGCGCGCGGCTCGCTTTCTCTCAGCTTCTGCTGTGCGTCTCTTCTCTGATGTACAAGCACCCTTTGTGATGCTGCTTCGCCAGGCTGGGCGGTCCATGGCAAGCAACTCCAAGGTGCTGAGGTTGATGTTCAGGCCTTTGAGGGACACTTTGAGGCAGTCCTTGAAACGTTTCTTCTGCCCCCCAACTTTGCGCTTGCCCTGACTCAGTTCTCCGTACAGCAGTTGTTTCGGCAGTCGACTATCTGGCATTCTGACGATGTGGCCAGCCCATCTGGCTCGGGATTTCTGAAGGAGAGTGTAGATACTGGGGATGCTGGCCCTTTCCAAGACCTCAGTGTCTTGAAAAGGGCCAGCATAAGGGTGATGCCACCGTGGTGACGCAGAAGATGAGCGAGAAAAGGGCTTTAAACAACATTTTCTTTGTTACAGAGGATGAAAGAAATCGGGTCATCTCCGCATAAGGTTATCTACATATTTCAGATGGTTCTGAAAAAATGTCTGATTTCATGGCATTTCTGCAAATACTTGATAAATTTTACTGACATATTTATATCATGTCTTCAGATGCTGACTCATAGTGTCACCTGACAGCCGGGGAACTGAGTTTGATCTTAAATTATACCAGCTGTACTTTGTGCACCTGTTCATGTGGGTCTACACATATGCATACAAATACACGTTTCACACGCGCGAGCGCACGCACACACACACACACACACACACACACACACACACACACACACACACACACACACACATTATGTTTCATGTACACTGACAGACTAAAATAAATATTTGAGATAATCTTCTTTTATTCATTTCCGTCACAGCACTTTAACACAAGAATAAACCTTCTTGCAATTGTACACTCACATGTCCCTTTTCACAAGCAAACTCACCAACCTAGCCTCTCTCTCTCTCTCTCTCTCTCTCTCTCTCTCTCTCTCCACACACACACACACACACACACACACACACACACACACATCATGTGCATATAAATTCACCAGATCAGGCTCCAAATCTTACCATGCAGTTTTCATGATATGTATTGCTTACCTGTTGTACAGCAGCTGGAGAGGCTGGGTGGAGATGATATGTATTGCTTACATGGTGTACAGCAGCTGGAGAGGCTGGGTGGAGATGATATGTATTGCTTACATGGTGTACAGCAGCTGGAGAGGCTGGGTGGAGATGTAATTATGTATTCCTTACATGGTGTACAGCAGCTGGAGAGGCTGGGTGGAGATGATATGTATTGCTTACATGGTGTACAGCAGCTGGAGAGGCTGGTGGAGATGATATGTATTGCTTACATGGTGTACAGCAGCTGGAGAGGCTGGGTGGAGATGATATGTATTGCTTACATGGTGTACAGCAGCTGGAGAGGCTGGGTGGAGATGATATGTATTGCTTACATGGTGTACAGCAGCTGGAGAGGCTGGGTGGAGATGATATGTATTGCTTACATGGTGTACGGCAGCTGGAGAGGCTGGGTGGAGATGATATGTATTGCTTACATGGTGTACAGCAGCTGGAGAGGCTGGGTGGAGATGATATGTATTGCTTACATGGTGTACAGCAGCTGGAGAGGCTGGATGGAGATGATATGTATTGCTTACATGGTGTACAGCAGCTGGAGAGGCTGGGTGGAGATGATATGTATTGCTTACATGGTGTACAGCAGCTGGAGAGGCTGGGTGGAGATGATATGTATTGCTTACATGGTGTACAGCAGCTGGAGAGGCTGGGTGGAGATGATAATTATGTATTGCTTACATGGTGTACAGCAGCTGGAGAGGCTGGGTGGAGATGATATGTATTGCTTACATGGTGTACGGCAGCTGGAGAGGCTGGGTGGAGATGATATGTATTGCTTACATGGTGTACGGCAGCTGGAGAGGCTGGATGGAGATGATATGTATTGCTTACATGGTGTACAGCAGCTGGAGAGGCTGGGTGGAGATGATATGTATTGCTTACATGGTGTACGGCAGCTGGAGAGGCTGGGTTGAGATGAGATAGGGGTAAGGAGTGGGAGGG
>CM065743.1:50034254-50074254 GCA_033310375.1 Conus canariensis | reverse complement strand
CAATATATTGCTTCAGATAACAAAAATGTTGTTTTAAATATCATAATTCCAGGAAGAAAACCATTGATCACCGTGATCGAAATTCAAGGGAAAGAACCAAATAGAGTTACTGCCAGATTTATTACAGATCATGTTCAAACTGTGTATGTTGTTGGCCAGTTGGTGTGACAGGACAAGACCCAGAGATTGTGGATGAAATATGGCCCGAAGTGCAGCAGGTGGGAAGGACGGGGCGCTTGAACTGCACCGTGGCCAACAAAGACACCCATACGGTATGTAGCAACAGTACTGTGATGACCTCTGGTAATTGGGAATTGTTTCAGAGAGTCTTGTTGTATGGTTAGTTGTGTTAGAATCTTTTTTTTTGGGGGGGGGGGGGGGGGGGATCAAGAAATTCATCGAAACAGAGCTATTTAAAAATGGGAAGAGAATATGAGAGACAAATCTAGTACAACATCTGAACAAATGGTATCATAAATCTTTTTTTTTTTACGCTTAAGTCAAGTCAATTTTCATAATGCTCAGTATTCTTATTAGTTTTTTTAAAGTCGTGCTTTAAAGTTGTTCTCTTCAGAATTTATTTCAACGTGATTGACTATCAGCTCACAATCATCTTGAACAATTTTTGGTTTTATGTGATTCCTTTTTTTTTTTATCCAAATGACAGAAGCATTTTGTCATGTTTTCACTGTCAGCTGGTCATCTGGCCCAAGATCAAAGTTGATCCCCACCATCTCCTTGTTCATGGTATGTAGCCAGTACTTGATTTTTTTTTTTTTCGGAGGCCGGAACAGCTCAGTTGGTAGAGCACCGGACTCATAATCCAAGAGTTGCAGGTTCGAATCTCCGCCGGGCTGTTTCGGTACAGGGGGATTTTTCCCTCGGAGTTAACATTGGTTCTGACTCCATTTCCCATACAGTCCTTCGATTGAGACTCTAAACTGAGGTTGCGTGTGTGAACGCACGCATAACATCTTGCACACACGTAAAATCCCATCACCAACTTTCGGAAGAGAAGGCCAGTTTGGCCGTTGGTATGGATGACACGTTACACATAGCATGCACCTTCCCCGAAGATGGAGTATGGCTGCCTTAATGGCAGGATAAAAAACGGTCATGCACACAAAACTCCACTCCCTTTGTTGGACAGAATACTTGCCTGTCTATATAGGGAGTGTCCGCAGGAGTATCGGCCTGCGTACGCAGAAGAAGAAGAAGAAGATTTTTTTTTTTCTTTACGCATCTGTACGTCATCATAAGGTCTTCAGTTTTTGTGCTGGTGTCAAGTTTTTCCAACTGGATCGGTATTTTTTTGCATGATCCCTGCCTGCACATTCACCTTGTCCGATCAGATCTTGAATTTTCTTCCTTCAATGAAACTGAGAAAAAGTGTGTTAGCAGCCTGTGATGTATGACACGATGTGGCAAGCGATGTGGTTTATGTGTGGCAAGCGATGTGGCTCATGTGTGGCAGGTGATGTGGCACCACGAGGACACAGGAGAGCACATCTCCAACGATGAAGACATCGAATACCAGAACAACCCCATGATTGGAGGCCTGCGCAAGTACGAGGTTCGGAAGCGCGTCTCGGGGGACCGCGTCACCTACATGCTGATCATCCGCCGCCTGGTAGAGACCGATGCAGGCATATACAAGTGCACCATTCGCATCACTGCGGTGGCTTTTGACCAGTGGCCCAAGAAACTGGGGAAAGTGACCGTTCAAGGTAAGGCTCTTTCTTACGGTTAAGGTGACACCCAAATACCTGAATGGTATCGTCATTAATTTTGCTGCGGGAAGACAGCACTAACGCATGCAATATAGCATCCATCCTCCACTTTCACTGTAGATTTAACTAACGTGTTACAGCATAACATTCATCCTCAACTGTAATTGTAGATTGAATTGATGCGTGCAGTTTAACATTCATCCTCTATCTTCATTGGAGATTTATCGAGGTTTAACCGTAGTGACTGCCTAACTGTCCAGCACATGTGTGCGGCATTTATGTGTAGATTCCTTCATTTTTGTTTCAGATGGTTATGAAATTTGGATTTTGTTTTCATTCTTATTTCGTTTCTTTTTTCTTTTCCAGGAAGGAGGGGTGGGTGTGATGGGGAGAGAAGTGGGGAAGGAGGTGTAGGGGAGTAGAGAGGGGGCAGACTGGGCCAGAGGAAAACAAAACACATAAAAACTGATGGACTTTGTGAATGCTCATTCAACAATTATTGCATTCTTAACTGAATAATAATTAGAATAATGATAATGACTGTTACGAAGTGTAATAACCAATAATGTGAATGCTCATTCACCAATTACGGCATTCTTAATTGAAGAAAATTTGGAAGAAGAACAATTTCAGTTACGAAGTGTAATAACCTAGTTAAAGAAAGAGCATTAACTTTTCAAGCACATGTGCACACAAACACGAAACAATTTTACAAATGCAAACAAACACCAGTCCAGTATATTCTTTCCCAAAGTCGATGCGTTTCACGGGAAAGGCGTCTGGTTCGGTTTTGAAGGTGTTTAACTAGGTTTTGAATGTTTCTGAGAGAGGATTGCAGAGAGTTCTTGAGAGCAGGGGTTTGCTAGTGGAATGACTTTTGCCAAATGATTTGAGGTTAGTTCTGGGGACACATAATGGCCCCCCCCCCCGAACTAACTGACTATCTGAGGGCAGAATGTTGATAGATCCGAAGGAGAAAACTCAGAAAGAAACAGGGTTGTAAGAATCCTTTGAAACAATAGAAAATCAACGACGCAATTTTGAATTTGATTTTGGATGCTGTTGGCAGCCAGTGAAATTTAATCGGTCGTGGAGAGACATAATCTTTGTTTTACTTTCTACAAATCAATAATATTTTGTTGTAAACTAAATTAAAGTCAGAAAATTTTTGAGACACAAAAAAAGTGACTGTCCACAAGCAGTCGAAGACTAGGATAACACAGGTGACATTTTCAAAAGAAATGAAAAAGAATTTCTACATTCATGCGAAAAAATGTCAGAATGACATAGTTGAAAAAAACAACAAAAAAACGAGTGATATTAAAGGAAAAAATAGAAAAAAGAGAAACAAGAAGAAGAAGAATCATGAGTGTCTATATGCAGAAAAAGAGTGTGGTTATCAGTATTTGGAGTTTTATGGAAACAAAGCACAGAGATATATCTAGCCAAGAATCATGATTGAATGATAAAAGAATACTCTACCCTTTTTCATGGGTCTTTAATTTTAAGTAGCTGTTCTGTGTTGTTACTTTGCGCTCAGACCCCCCCCCCCCCCCTTCCCCTGCCACCCCCCAATCCCCAGTCACTCTCTCCTCTTTCCCCCTTCACATCTCCATGCCATTGTACCCCTCCCTCCCTCTTCCCCTCCTCACCCTGTCCCTCGCTCTGAACTCTTCCTTTGCCTTGTATTGATTTTCTTGACTTCTGTTTCAGATGCTGTGACTGATCATTTTGAACTCTTCCTTTGCCTTGTATTGATTTTCTTGACTTCTGTTTCAGATGCTGTGACTGATCATTTTGAACTCTTCCTTTGCCTTGTATTGATTTTCTTCACTTCTGTTTCAGATGCTGTGACTGATCATTTTGATTCATCAGATATTTTAAAGTCATTTTTAAATAGTTTGAATTTTCATGAATTTCAAAGTCATATTTAAATAGTTTGAACTTACATGAATTTGAGTCTGTCAAATAGTTTGAATTTACATGAATTTCGAAGTCATTTTAAATATTTTGAATTAATGTGAAATTCGAAGTCATTTTAAAATAGTTTGAATTTATTTGAATTTCGATATCATTTTTGAATAGTTTGAATTTATATGAATTTCAGGTCATTTTTAAATAGTTTGAATTTACATGAATTACAAAGCCATTTTTAAATAGTTTTGATGTATATGAATTTCAAAGTCATTCTTAGATAGTTTGAATTTATATGAATTTCAAAGTCATTTTAAAAAAGCTTGAATTCATATGAATTTCAAAGTCATTTTTGAATAGTTTGAGTTTATGTGATTTGCATATTTTAATCCAATTTCTTCATGGCAGTGCCTCCTACTATCCGTCCTGGTGAGACGACGGCCGTGATGCAGATTGACCAAGGCCAGAACTCTAGCTTGGTGTGTGCAGCGTTTGGTATCCCCCCGCCCAACATCACCTGGACCAAGTCCGATGGTGGCTTTTTACCTGTCGGGGTGGCTCAGTACAGGGTGTGTACCTGTGGAGATTTTTATGTGTGTGTTTTTTTTTTTATAAGGGTGGTGTGTGTAGGTGTGCTGTTTTTACAACTTGCAGATCAGTCTGACAAGAAATTAGTTTCTGTCAGGTAAGTGTTGGCATGATAATTGTGGCAGTAATCGATTGGTGAGTGTTTGTGTGTGTTACTGATGATCATCTTATTTTTAGCATCTTTCTGACAAATACGTGATTTTTGTATCAATTGAGAGAGCTGGAGAATAAGAGAGTGAAGAAGACTAAGAACAGGTATGTTTATTTGTATGTTAATAACATTATCAGTGGGTTTGTGTGTTAACCAGGCAGTGGATGAAATTTTAATGAATGCATTCGTTAATTTTGTGAGGAATATTTTTTACTCCATAAGTAACAGATTTTTTTTTCTTTTAATTAATCCAGCAAACAGAACACCTCATGAACCAGCAGTTAAAGAACTAGCACATCGGAACCCCCCCCCCCCCTCCACATTTCCCATTTTCCACCCCTCCCCGATAATTGTTCTCACTATGAACTCTTTTTCATAAGTACTTGTTCATCTGTCTCTCTCTTTCTCTCTCTCTCTCTCTCTCTCTCTCTCTCTCTCTCTCTCTCTGTCTCTCTCCTTTCTTTTTATCATAATAGTCCGCTAGTATCGAAGCTCCTTCCCACTGAAGATGGGGAAGTGAAGTGGAAAAGACTGTGGAGAAAGTTATTGACAGGTTCTCTTGTCTCACCTGAAACTTGTTCAGAGCCACTTGCTGCCCATGATCAACGTGACGGTGAAGGACATGGGAGTCTACCGCTGCGTGGCCGACAACAACATCAAGCCCCCCGCTGAGCACCTGGCGCAGGTGTTGGTGTTCCACGCCCCGGCCACCCGTGTGGTGCAGAACTCTGTGGGGCAGGCCCAGAATCGACGCTTTGACGCCAAGCTGGAGTGCATTGTCAAAGGTGAGGGGCCAGACCGCTCAGGTGGTGTGGTAGTTTGGGGCAGGTGTGCGTTCCGTGGGGTGTCCAGTGGCACTACCTGAAATGGAGATGGGACAGGCGATCAGGAGCACGACCTTCGACACTATTGACAAAGTGACATCTACGTTTCCTTGTTTGTTTTGTGTTCGGTTTCCTTGTTTGTTCTGCATTCTGTTTCCTTGTTTTGTTCTGTGCTGTCCTATCTGCAAGGCGATTTGGTGTCGCAAGCAGCATTTGTTTGGAGCTTTTGGCATGTATTTGAATTGGTCATGGGAGCATGAGTTACACTACTTGTTTGTTATTTATCTTGTAAAAAGACTCCATTTATTAAAAGACTTGTTTGTCAGCAGGTTGCTGGTTCAGGTCCGTTCACTTCACTTCTTTAGCAGTTCCGTACAGAAATTATAATTCATCTGGAAGTAATCTATCCCCCACTTGTGGCCCTAAAGATGAAACAGTTTCTGTTCTGGTTCCACTCAAGCCACTCCTTTGACAGCCAGTCATGTTGTTGAAAGGGAGAAGAAGCTTCATGGTCCTTCCCTGTGATGTGGACCATTCACCATGAAACAGGTTAACTTACAGAATGTGGGAAACGGCATGATGTTAGACAGAAACATTGGACAGCAGACTTCATGAACATTGGTTCAGAGATGCTCCATGTGTTGTGATTTTGAATTCCTGAAAGAGAGAAATGTTTTTCATCTAGCAGTTCACAGAAGAAAGATATTTTTAAGCAATTTTCATGTGTTTTAGAAAATCTGTTTTAATGCGTTTCTGGATTTTTTGTTTTTTGTTTACATGTGTGTTGGTATTAAATGACCAGATGACAGCTCTGATACGGACCTTTGCAGTCGATCGGGATACAATCATGACTTGAATTAGGAAGGTTGGTAATAGAGACAGAAAGCAGAACTAGAAAGTAATGAATAACTGATAGTGATTATGATGTGGTCATGGGGCTATGATGGTCTGTGTTCTGGTAGAGCTAACGACTGATTGTGAGAGGAATAATAATGTTGACAATAATGTCATGTTAATTATCAGATTAGTTATACCAATATGTTACAGTGATCATAATGTCATGTTAATTATCGTATTAGTTATACCAATATGGTACAGTGATCATAATGTCATGTTAATTATCGTATTAGTTATACCAATATGGTACAGTGATCATAATGTCATGTTAATTATCATATTAGTTATACCAATATGGTACAGTGATCATAATGTCATGTTAATTATCATATTAGTTATACCAATATGGTACAGTGATACAGTCATTTCTCTTGCTGTTCACGGATGTTAAATATCCCCCGATCCTTTTTTTTTTTTAAAGATTTGTTGTGATAAGAAGGGATCAAAATACAAACGTAGGTTTTTTAGTTTTCAAGAGAATGGTATCTGACTCTAGGGTTTCTAGTTTTCAAGTAAATGGTTTTTGACTCTAGGGTTTTTGGTTTTCAAGTAAATGGTTTTTGACTGGGCTTCGTAGTTTTAACCAAATGGGTTTTGAGTTTTGGCTTTTTAGTTTCCAAGTATATGGGTTTTGAGTTTTGGCTTTTCAGTTTTGAAGTAAATGGTTTTTGGGTTTAGGCTTTTCAGTTTTCAAGTAAACAGACCTGCCAACCATTACGCATTTCACGTAATTTATTACGCCCTTACGCATTTAACCAAAAAATTACGCATTGAAAGTTCTAAAAAAAAAGAAAAAGAAAACGGACGAAAAAATCGGCTTATGTACAGACACGCACGGCGCGATGTGTATAACCAGTAATCTTCAAGAAGCGTTTCCGGTCATGCGCAGTTCGTTTCACCATCTTTACCATTCAGCGAAGTTGGCGTCCTTTTGAAGTTTTAGCTACGAAAATGTCGAAATGGAAGTTCTGGACAAGATGCGAAAAAGAAAAAACTTGGTCAAAAGTTCCAAAAAGAATACTCGGAAAAGTTCCCCTGCATATGACCTTCGGCTAAAGGTGTAAATTGTGCACGGTGTACCACTTGCGAGTCGGACTTCACAATTTCCCATGGCGGGATGGTGGATGTGAAGCGTCACCTTGAGTCACGCAAGCACATCGATTCCTCTAACGCGTTGAATTCTTCCAGCATCACACAGTTTTTTCAGACTGTAGACACCTCAAAAGAGGATGAAATGAGGAAAAGGCTAATTCGGGCTGAAGCGTTGGTGGCCGGATTTTTCATCGAGCACAACATCGCTCTTAGCGCAGCCGAACATGCATCCCAGCTTTTTAAAGAAGCGTTCTCGGATTCGCAGATCGCCAAACTGTTCAAGAGCGGTCGAACAAAGACAACACACATTGTGAGGATCTTTGCCATGGAAGCCCAAACTGCTGCTGCATCTCGACTGTAGAATGGACCGTTTGTGTTGGGGACTGATGGAAGTCAGGAAGGGGGGGACAAATTCCTTCCCGGGGTGGTGCGATACTTAAAAAATGACACAATCGCCACTGAGCTGATAGCCAACCCCACATGCACAGAATCAGCAACAGGGGAGAACATTTTTGAGGTTGTTTCTGGCGCACTATCAAGCCTTGGTGTGCCATGCCATGATGGTGTAGGGGATTTGTGTGTGTTTCCAGTGTATTCTACATTTTCATAATTTGTAAAGATTTCTTGTGACACTTAAAGGAAAAGCTTGTTTTTGAAGAAAAGTAAAGTTCACAAAAATTGTGCGAACAATTTCATCGCATCATGTTTGTTTGAGAAAAGGTAAGTGTTGCGCTTGATTACTCTTAGTTCTCAGAAATTACATATTTCTGCCTCACTGAGCTTCAATTCTTACTCATTGGTGTCTTAGGGGTTGGCAGGTCTGAGTAAATGATTTTTGAGTTTAGGCTTTTTAGTCCTCAAGTAAATGATTTTTGAGTTTAGGCTTTTTGGTCTTCAGGTAAATGGTTTTTGAGTTTAGGCTTTTTAGTCTTCAAGTAAATGGTTTTTGAGTTTAGGCTTTTTAGTCAAGTAAATGGTTTCTGAGTTTAGGCTTTTTAGTCTTCAGATAAATGGTTTTTGAGTTTAGGCTTTTTAGTCTTCAAGTAAATGGTTTTTGAGTTTAGGATTTCTAGTCTTCAAGTGAATGGTTTTTGAGTTTAGGCTTTTCAGTCTTCAAGTAAATGGTTTTTGAGTTTAGGCTTTTCAGTCTTCAGGTTAATTGTTTCTGAGTTTAGGCTTTTTAGTCTTCAAGTAAATGGTTTTTGAGTTTAGGCTTTTTAGTCTTCAGATAAACGGTTTTTGAGTTTTTAGGCTTTTTAGTCTTCAGATAAACGGTTTTTGAGTTTAGGCTTTTTAGTCTTCAAGTAAATGGTTTCTGATCCTCACTCCAGGGCACCCAGAGCCGACTGTCACATGGGAACGTCTGATCAACAATGGTCGGGTGTCGGTCACTGACGACGACAAGTTTGACATCAACAAGCAGACCACAGACAACCAGAACTTGAAGGCCAGCGAACAGTGGTACACCCTGAAGGTACGCGCAGCTTCTTCATTTTTGTTCGTGTTTTTGTTTCCTTCATTTTATTCATCTCCTCTTTATTCTACCGAGTCATCTTCTACTTCGTCTTGTCTGTCATCTTCATTTCATTTCACTCTGTGCTTTTTCTTTCTTTCTTTCTTTTTTTCTTTATCGTGTTTGTGTTCATTTACCATTTGTTTTCCCGTTTCCTCCTTCACCGTCTTGTCCATCTTTGTTTTCTTTCTCTTTGTTGACATGTTTTCCGTTTCCTCCTTCACCGTCTTGTCCATCTTTGTTTTCTTTCTCTTTGTTGACATGTTTTCCGTTTCCTTCTTCACCGTCTTGTCCATCTTTGTTTTCTTTCTCTTTGTTGACATGTTTTCCGTTTCCTCCTTCACCGTCTTGTCCATCTTTGTTTTCTTTCTCTTTGTTGACATGTTTTCCGTTTCCTCCTTCACCGTCTTGTCCATCTTCATTTTCTTTCTCTTTGTTGACATGTTTTCCGTTTCCAGCTCCAGATATTTTTTTCTTCTTCTTTTTCACTTTGTTTGTCAGCTTGTTCTTTTTTCTTTTTGACTTTTGTAACAAAGTGAGTCTGTGTAACTGCCCTATTTTGCATCACACACCGTACCATGTCAGAGTCTAGCAATAGCAAAGTGCTGTCAGAAACCTGTGTTTGGCCAAATTTTCTAAACTAAGGCAACAGTATGATGCCTGCTGTCCAGCTTCTGTCCATAGTGGACAACACAAAGTCTTATCTACTTCCTTCTTCAGCCTGTCACATTAACTGTCTCTACTTCCTTCTTCAACCTGTCAGGTTGACTGTCTCTACTTCCTTCTTCAACCTGTCAGGTTGACTGTCTCTGCTTCCTTCTTCAACCTGTCAGGTTGACTGTCTCTGCTTCCTTCTTCAACCTGTCAGGTTGACTGTCTGGTTGGACTGCACTGAGGGGTGTGGAAGCATTGTTGTTTTTGTACAAGGGGAAGTGTAAGGAGAGGTAAACATGGAAAGGGGACATTTTTTATGGAAGTGTCTGTTGGTGCACTCTCAGAATAAAGATTGCCTTTTTAACGTGGTGACAGCCCTGATGTGGCCCTTTGCGGTGGGCTGGGCTATAAGCAACATTACCCTTACCCTTGTGAGTATATGTAGTGTAATTTGCTATCACTATTTTGTGTGCCTTTGTGAGTATATGTGGTGTAATTGCTACCACTTTTTTGTGCCTTTGTGAGTATATGTGGTGTAATTGCTGTCACTGTTTAGTGTTTGTATCACATCAAAAGCATGAGAGAAGTGTCCTAAAGGAGGAAAAAGGAATGACGTCTGTGACGAATGTCCTCAGGTGAAGAACGTGCAGGCCAACGACTACACCGACTACTACTGTATCGCCACCAACACCAAGGGCGTGGCTGAGTCGACCATCTCTCTCTCTCGGTGAGTTCTGGCTTGTCTGGCTGCCTGTGGCTGGCTCACCTGGTTTTTCTTTCGGATGCCAGAACATGTATAGTGTGTCCACCTTTTGGGCGAATTTCTGTTATAGACATTGCCTTTTTCTCTCTGAATCTCTTTGTTTCTGCTGTTTTTTTTTTGTTTTTTGTTTTAATCTTATTGTTTCTCATTGATAACCTTGTAATCCATTAAAGGTGTTTTATTTTTATTTTCTTATATTTTTTTTCCTAAACAATGCTTTAGCCACTTTTGTAGCTGAAATATTTGTCAGTGATGAAGGCTTCCCATACAGAATATTTAAGCATCTTACATACAGTGACATAGCTAAATACATTTCAGAATTTCAGACTGAGGTTAGAAACATGGCTCAAAGTGATTGTAAGTGCGTCCATGCATCAGCTGCAAGTGTGTCACATTTTGACCGGCTTATTCAAGAGCTTAGAATTTGGCCTAACTCAGGGAGATTGTGTTTGAAGAGTAACCTTTATAGTATAATGCAACAGACTTCATTTTGATGTAAGTTTTCTTTTGCATCAATGGGACTGAATGAAGTTGCTTCAAGGGAATTCACTCTCTCTCTCTCTCTCTCTCACACACACACACACACACACACACACACACACACCACAATCACAAACACACACACTCTCCACTACAAAAGATGGCGAAGCAAGCGTTGTTGTTTCCATGAAAGGACAAGCTTTGCCATCAGACAATGATGATGTCACTAAATCACTATCTGCAGTGAAAAAAAAGACATGGAAGAATCCTTCAAGACATCCTGGCTGAAGGAGTTTGCTTTGCTTGTAAAAGAAGAGGGACATCATCCTGTCGGAGCTGCAGATGCTGATACAAAAGAGGCAGCAAAGTCTGAAAGAGGAACATGTGTTTCCACACCAGGACATCAAACTTCCATACAGGGTTCGTACAGAGTCCTGGAAGTCTGGAAAAAGTATGGAAAAATGAAAAAATCATTTCCAGGGCTGGAAAAGTCTTGGAATTTTGTAATTTGTGGCCATGGGTCTGGAAAAGTCCTGGAATTTTGTAAAAGCTTTGCAAACTTTTTCATGATGTCGAATTTTGCTTTAAGTTTCTTTACAAAAACATTGAAATAGGAATAAAAACAGAAATTAAATCACGCACAATGATCACGGTTTTCAGATTTCCTCTGGCCGGAGGTTTAGCAGACGACATTTTTTTCTGCAGAGTAGCTTCCCTTTACTGTGAAACAGCGTTGCGCATGCACAGTTGGTACCATTGCTTAACTTCCTTTCGAGTCAACAGCACTGCGAGGGAAAATAGTGTCGAAGTATTAAAGAAAACATGGGAAAATGTGTGTTTAGCCTAGCTTGGCTAGACAATAAAAATTATCGCAAATGGATTGCTCCTGCTTCCGATGGATGCAAGACAAAAGCACGGTGCCTGCTGTGCAAGAAAGACTTCGACATCGGGAACATGGGCGAAGCTGCTCTGAAAAGCCATGTGGCAGGCAAGAAACAAAGAAATGATGCAGTTTTCAGACAAAACGACTCTGACTCCAACAATGACCGTGACTGATTATTTTCAGCCCAAGGATTGTGATAGGTGATTTTTTTTTTTTTTTACTGCAGTATGGGATGCGATCATGCATTGAATGGGGTGGGGGTGGGGGGTAGAGAAAATCAAAGGGCCCAAGGGCGATACACTGGCCTATTTTTAGACACATACATCTATACACACACACACACACGCACACACTGTCTCTAACACTCTCTCTCTCTCTCTCGCTCTCGCTCTCTCTCTCTCTCTCTTATCCAAACATGTCAAAATTTAAATACGGAATTGAATAGTGAGCACATTGGCTTGTAACTTGTACTCGGCCATGTTGAACATCCAAATTAAAATGAAAGGACTGTTGAGAGGCCGCGAGGCCTAGTGTCCTAATTACCTGACCTGACCTGACCTGACCATATCTCTCTCACACACACACACACACACACACACACACACACACACATACACACACTGTCTCTCACACACCTACACACACACACATGTGCACGTGTACACACACACACACACATACACACACACACATACACGCACTGACTGTCTCTCTCACATACATAGACACACACACTGTCTCTCTCTCTCTCTCTCTTATCCAAAAATGTAAAAATTTGAATACGGAATTGAATAGAGAGCACATTGGCTTGTAACTTGTACTCAGCCATGTTGAACATCCAAATTAAAATGAAAGGACAGTTGAGAGGCCGCGAGGCCTAGTGTCCTAATTACCTGACCTGACCTGACCATACCATATCTCTCTCTCTCTCTGTCTCACACACACACACACACTCGCACAAACACACACACACACACACACACACAGTCTCTCACACACCTACACACACACACACATACACGCGCGCGTACACACACACACACACATACCGGTACACACTCACACACACACACTGACTGTCTCTCTCACATACATGGACACACACTGTCTCTGTCTTTCTCTCTCTTTCTCTCTCTCTCTCTCTCTCTCTCTCACTGTCTCTGTCTATATATCTGTCTCTGTCTCTCTCTATGTCTCTCTGACTTTTTCACGCGCATGCACACACACACACTAAATTTTTTGGTAAGTATTGAATGCCCTGCTATCATTAAATCAGTTCTTTCTGATGTGTTTAGCATGGTAATCACATACAGAGGTGCATGCACACACACATTCTGGGGTCTGGAAAACTTATGAAAAGCCCTGGAAAAAGTCTGGAAAAAGTATGGAAGTTTGTTTGGTCACATCTGTGGGAACCCTGTCCATAATTCGGCAGTATGGAGTTTTGTGTTAACTTTTATACCCTCTAAAAAGTTTAATGTGAGATGAAAAAATACCCTTTAAAAATTTTCATGTGGCGTGCTACTCCCAGAAAACTGACATGTGAGTAGCACTGGTGAGGGGAGTTTGGGTGTGTGTGGCTAGTGCGGAAGAGGAGGGTGGGGGGTGGGGGAGAGAGGCAGTGAGTTACTGTTGACTGAAATCATGGCACAACCGGTAGGAGGTTCGGGATGTGGTCATTCAGAACAGTGAAATAGAAATGTCCAGAAATCCTCAGAATTTTGAAGTGATCGGTGGAAAGTCTGATTTTGGAGGAAAAATGGGATCTGGAAAAAACATCAAAAAAAAAAAATAATAATAATAACTTGCAGACAACAAATCTTTGAGGGGAGGGAATCTAGATTGGGAAGTTTCATTATTCTTTAAGAGTGATGAAACCCCATTAATGAAACATGGGTGTTCTAAATCTCCTCACCTGACTGCGATTCCTTTTCAGAAACCATGGAGTGTCAGGGTCCGAACTGTCCATCCCTGCCCAGTTCCCGTGCCCCCAGGGCCCAGTGGCAGCCCCTCGCCTTCCTGCCTGCAGCCGTGCTGCTGCTGCTGCTCCCTCTGTGGACACAGTGATGGGTCATGATGAGTAGCAAGCAGACCAGTGTGAACCCTGTGAAAAGATAGTGTGCCTTCTGGCTGTTAAAGAGCTTTGACGTCAGTCTTTGATTAAAAGAGGGAAAGAAATGTTGGGAGTGATTGGCAGCATGGGGAAAGGGGTGGGGGAGGGGGAGGGGGCAGGGGGGTGGCACAGCTGGGAGAAGGAATGATTGGCATGTTTCAGATGTGGGTTGATTGCTGCTTTTATATCTTTCTTTCTCATGATTTAGACTGAAGATAATGCACTGCACCATGTCTAACTGATTTGATGTGGGTTGATTGCTGCTTTTATATCTTTCTTTCTCATGATTTAGACGGAAGATGATAATGCACTGCACCATGTCTAACTGATTTGATGTGGGTTGATTGCTGCTTTTATATCTTTCTTTCTCATGATTTAGACGGAAGATGATAATGCACTGCACCATGTCTAACTGATTTGATGTGGGTTGATTGCTGCTTTTATATCTTTCTTTCTCATGATTTAGACGGAAGATGATAATGCACTGCACCATGTCTAACTGATTTGATGTGGGTTGATTGCTGCTTTTATATCTTTCTTTCTCATGATTTAGACGGAAGATAATGCACTGCACCATGTCTAACTGATTTGATGTGGGTTGATTGCTGCTTTTATATCTTTCTTTCTCATGATTTAGACTGAAGATAATGCACTGCACCATGTCTAACTGATTTGATGTGGGTTGATTGCTGCTTTTATATCTTTCTTTCTCATGATTTAGACTGAAGATAATGCACTTGGCACCATGTCTAAACTGATTTGATGTGGGTTGATTGCTGCTTTTATATCTTTCTTTCTCATGATTTAGACTGGAAGATAATGCACTGCACCATGTCTAACTGATTTGATGTGGGGTTGATCGCTGCTTTTATATCTTTCTTTCTCATGATTTAGACTGAAGATAATGCACTGCACTATGTCTAACTGATTTGATGTGGGTTGATTGCTGCTTTTATATCTTTCTTTCTCATGATTTAGACGGAAGATGATAATGCACTGCACCATGTCTAACTGATTTGCAAGCTGTAGCCAGTTTGTTTGAAATGGGAAGTCAGACATCCAGTCTGAGCTGCTGACTTGGGTAGTCACTGGAATAGTAAGTGTGTTTTCACTTCTCTGTTTTGGTTGAAAGTAGTGTGGAAGTGCTCCGTCCTTCTGTTTCCTAGCAACACTACAAGTCCCTCGCCACTTTGAGCTACAAAATTCAAGAAGTTTTCAAGCAGCTTTCAATGGCCCTGAAAGATGTTTTTCAAGGATGTCTTGACACATTCCACCATAGAATAACAGGTGAAGACCACACAGTAGAACTGGTCTGCTTGACACATTCCACCATAGAATAACAGGTGAAGAACTCACAGTAGAACTGGTCTGCTTGACACATTCTACCATGAAATAACAGGTGAAGAACTCACAGTAGAACTGGTCTGCTTGACACATTCCACCATGAAATAACAGGTGAAGAACTCGCAGTAGAACTGGTCTGCTTGACACATTCCACCATAGAATAACAGGTGAAGAACTCACAGTAGAACTGGTCTGCTTGACACATTCCACCATAAAATAACAGGTGAAGAACTCGCAGTAGAACTGGTCTGCTTGACACATTCCACCATAGAATAACAGGTGAAGAACTCACAGTAGAACTGGTCTGCTTGAGCTCAGATTTTTGTCATGATGAACAACGTTTCTTGGGGAAAAAATACTGCTGTCCCGAAACTCAACTGTCCCATTTCTTCCCAAGTGTCTTGATGTTAGTTTCAATCACGTATTTAAAAAAAGAAAAGTTTTCTCATGCTTGTTAGCTGTCTTCATATTTCGAGCAAACACAGCAAGCCTCAGCAATCCTGGAACTGACGTATGACAAGTTGAGGAAGCTTGCAACAAGGAGACATAACTGAAATGTTGATTGAGTTTGGGCAGATTCAGTACACGGCCTCTTGATAACTGAAATGTTGATTGAGTTTGGGCAGATTCAATACACGGCCTCTTGATAACTGAAATGTTGATTGAGTTTGGGCAGATTCAATACACGGCCTCTTGATTTTCAGGATCATGCTTTCATCAGTTCCTATGCAGTTCTTTCTGTGACTGCTTTGGGAGTAAAAAAAAAAAAAAAGCCCTTTCCTCATAGCTTGATAATGGTTTTCACTTAAAAGCCACTTCAAGGTGTACAAGTAGACCTGTCAACAGCATGGTGCCTACATGTTTCCCATGAGACCCAAGAGTGGCTAGATGGTCTGTATTATCTCCCTTGGGTTGTTTGTTTCTGTAGCAGAAAACGGGTTCAACTTTGGTTATCTGTCAGTTGATAGTGTAATGACAGTTAGAATCTACTTCTTTAGAACAATCAGGGGCAAGTCAGATAGGATGACATGACTTTTTCAAGGAAAACATTTCATTTCTCCTCAACAGCGGCTACAGAATGGACATGAATGTACAACAGAAAGTACATCATCATAAACATATACTTATAAGTACACACACACTCTCAACACACACACACACACACACACACACACACACACACACACACATAATGTTGATTAGAAGTGTCTTCCTTTTTTTCTCACCTGTGTCCTGTGCTGTCGATTTTATTCATTTCATGTACTATGTAAATACCTAAAGAGCACTATATTTGGAATGCTAATGAATGCGTTGTATCTGCATTTGACGAACTTCATTTATTCGCATGTAAAAGAAATCTCATTCTCTGAAATATAACTTGCTGGTGTGTGTGTGTGTGTGTGTGTGTGTGTGTGTGTTTTAAATTGGATATCCAGAAGTTTTTGTATGGATTTTAGTGTACATATTTAGCTGAAGTTGTTAAATGTATTTGCTGATTATGCTAAGAAGAGGAAAGAGAAGAGAGGAAGTATGAGTCTGTGTAGATTTTTTTTAAAAAGTGCTTATACAGGTAAAAGGAAAAGAAAGGGATGATTCATCACTACCATGTATACCTTTTGTTTAGCAATAAAGATGTTTAGTTAGCTGGGTGGAATATCTATATAGTATGTACCTGAAGGTCATCGTCATCATCATCATCATCTGCATTTTAATTCATGCTGCTTTTGAAGTACATGGTCATCATTATTTTCTCTAAATTTACCCTCTGCATCGTCTTTTTCATGTGGATTTAAAAAGTGAAAAAAAAAAAAAATGTCTTCACTATTGTTTTGGCTTTCGTTGCATCATTCTTTTCTAAACAACACAAATATAATGCACATAGTCACCTCACACTCCAACAGACATACAGACACACGCTGTGGTAACAGTTCAGTTGAGAAAATATTGGATATTACTGTAGATCATGCCATCACCTCCCTCATCCGCATCCCTACCTCTTCATTCTCCTCCTCACCTCTTTATTCTCCTTCTCACCTCTTCATTCTCCTCTCACCTCTTCATTCTCTCCTCACCTCTTCATTCTCCTCCTCACCTCTTCATTCTCCTCACCTCTTCATTCTCCTCCTCACCTCTTCATTCTCTTCACCTCTTCATTCTCCTCCTCACCTCTTCATTCTCTCACCTCTCATCTCCTCCCACCTCTTCATTCTCCTCACCTCTTCATTCTCCTCCTCACCTCTTTATTCTCCTCTCACCTCTTCATTCTCCTCCTCACCTCTTCATTCTCCTCACCTCTTCATTCTCCTCCTCACCTCTTTATTCTCCTCCTCACCTCTTCATTCTCCTCCTCACCTCTTCATTCTCCTCCTCACCTCTTCATTCTCCTCCTCACCTCTTTATTCTCCTCCTCACCTCTTCATTCTCCTCCTCACCTCTTCATTCTCCTCCTCACCTCTTCATTCTCCTCCTCACCTCTTATTCTCCTGCTCACCTCTTCATTCTCCTCCTCACCTCTTATTCTCCTCCTCACCTCTTCATTCTCCTGCTCACCTCTTCATTCTCCTCCTCACCTCTTCATTCTCCTGCTCACCTCTTCATTCTCCTCCTCACCTCTTTATTCTCCTGCTCACCTCTTCATTCTCCTCCTCACCTCTTTATTCTCCTCCTCACCTCTTCATTCTCCTCTCACCTCTTCATTCTCCTGCTCACCTCTTCATTCTCCTGCTCACCTCTTTATTCTCCTGCTCACCTCTTCATTCTCCTGCTCACCTCTTCATTCTCCTGCTCACCTCTTCATTCTCCTGCTCACCTCTTCATTCTCCTGCTCACCTCTTCATTCTCCTCCTCACCTCTTCATTCTCCTCCTCACCTCTTCATTCTCCTGCTCACCTCTTCATTCTCCTCCTCACCTCTTCATTCTCCTCTCACCTCTTCATTCTCCTCCTCACCTCTTCATTCTCCTCCTCACCTCTTCATTCTCCTGCTCACCTCTTCATTCTCCTCCTCACCTCTTATTCTCCTCCTCACCTCTTCATTCTCCTGCTCACCTCTTCATTCTCCTCCTCACCTCTTCATTCTCCTCCTCACCTCTTATTCTCCTCCTCACCTCTTTATTCTCCTCCTCACCTCTTCATTCTCCTGCTCACCTCTTCATTCTCCTCCTCACCTCTTCATTCTCCTCCTCACCTCTTCATTCTCCTGCTCACCTCTTCATTCTCCTCCTCACCTCTTTATTCTCCTCCTCACCTCTTCATTCTCCTCCTCACCTCTTCATTCTCCTCCTCACCTCTTCATTCTCCTCCTCACCTCTTCATTCTCCTGCTCACCTCTTCATTCTCCTCCTCACCTCTTCATTCTCCTCCTCACCTCTTCATTCTCCTGCTCACCTCTTCATTCTCCTGCTCACCTCTTCATTCTCCTGCTCACCTCTTCATTCTCCTCCTCACCTCTTCATTCTCCTCACCTCTTCATTCTCCTCCTCACCTCTTCATTCTCCTGCTCACCTCTTCATTCTCCTCCTCACCTCTTCATTCTCCTCACCTCTTCATTCTCCTCCTCACCTCTTCATTCTCCTCACCTCTTCATTCTCCTGCTCACCTCTTCATTCTCCTGCTCACCTCTTCATTCTCCTGCTCACCTCTTCATTCTCCTCCTCACCTCTTCATTCTCCTGCTCACCTCTTCATTCTCCTGCTCACCTCTTCATTCTCCTGCTCACCTCTTCATTCTCCTCCTCACCTCTTCATTCTCCTGCTCACCTCTTCATTCTCCTCCTCACCTCTTCATTCTCCTGCTCATCTCTTCATTCTCCTCACCTCTTCATTCTCCTGCTCACCTCTTCATTCTCCTGCTCACCTCTTCATTCTCCTGCTCACCTCTTCATTCTCCTGCTCACCTCTTCATTCTCCTCCTCACCTCTTTATTCTCCTGCTCACCTCTTCATTCTCCTCCTCACCTCTTCATTCTCCTGCTCACCTCTTCATTCTCCTGCTCACCTCTTTATTCTCCTGCTCACCTCTTCATTCTCCTGCTCACCTCTTCATTCTCCTGCTCACCTCTTCATTCTCCTGCTCATCCCAATTCCTTGTTTTCCACTTTTCCTTCCCTCCTTTGTGAAACCTAAACACTTCCATTCACACACTTGTAACCATGGTTACTGATCTTTTTCTATATATTTTTTTTTTTACTGCTGAATGTGTATGACTGAATGCATTGCAGTTGCACGTTCCATGTCGGAGCTTATGAAGGTATTCATTGATTCAGAAAAAGGGAGTCTTGACAGAACTTTCTCAGATGAGGTTCTGTGTTAGGATGTGCATTAAACACAAGAAAACTCTATTTTGATGTTTTGTATTTTCAATTTGTTAGGAACTTGATGAAGTTTTTAATGAATTTACACAAGAGATTGTACTGCCTTTAATTGTATGTTTGTTAAGAAACATATCACAGATTTGTTTAAGGTGTCAGTGAATGCATTGTGCTAATTTATCCACATTCCACATTGACATGATTGCATATCATCTGAAACAGAACTTCCACATAAGTTCTTATCAGTTTATGGCATATCAGTTTTTGTACACCGGTTCAGCTGTGTCATTCATGTAGAGAATGGGTTGTGATCAGGATGTTTAAATTATGACCAGATTTTACCTAACATACCGGTATTTGGCAAGAAAGCATATCTTTCATACTGTTGACAACATTATTTTCACCAATCAGAAGTTTACAATGTTAACATATCATCATGCTTTTGTGAAATTTTGTTCAGATGTTAATAAAGATCATGTTTGTACCAGTGTCATTTTGGTATTTTTTTTGTATGAACTTGAAAGTGGAATGTGTCAGTCTTTTCTTTCTTTTTTTTTTTTTTTTTGTCTGTCCTTTCCTCTTAGCTTTGTGTCTTCTTGTTTCAGCACAGTAGGACAGTAAAGGCTGACTATTCACCCAGACCAAGCTTTGTGTCTTCGTGTTTCAGCACAGTAGGACAGTAAAAGCTGACTATTCACCCAGACCAGACAGCCACTTGTGGTGAGCGTGCAATGGACGCTGCGATCTGTTCTCCATGCAAGAGTGATCTTCTTCAAGCTTTTTCCACAGAGACAGAAAATCTCGGTTGTTTGCCAGTATTGGATAACCATTGTGACAGCCAGAGATCTTGCTTCATAAAACAAGCTTTTTCCACAGAGACAAAATCTCGGTTGTTTGCCAGTATTGGATAACCATTGTGACAGCCAGAGATCTTGCTTTATAAAACAAGCTTTTTCCACAGAGACAAAATCTCGGTTGTTTGCCAGTATTGGATAACCATTGTGACAGCCAGAGATCTTGCTTCATAAAACAAGCTTTTTCCACAGAGACAAAAAATCTCGGTTGTTTGCCAGTATTGGATAACCATTGTGACAGCCAGAGATCTTGCTTCATAAAACTAGCTTTTTCCACAGAGACAGAAAATCTCGGTTGTTTGCCAGTACTGGATAACCATTGTGACAGCCAGAGATCTTGCTTCATAAAACAAGCTTTTTCCACAGAGACAAAATCTCGGTTGTTTGCCAGTATTGGATAACCATTGTGACAGCCAGAGATCTTGCTTCATAAAACAAGCTTTTTCCACAGAGACAAAATCTCGGTTGTTTGCCAGTATTGGATAACCATTGTGACAGCCAGAGATCTTGCTTCATAAAACAAGCTTTTTCCACAGAGACAAAATCTCGGTTGTTTGCCAGTATTGGATAACCATTGTGACAGCCAGAGATCTTGCTTCATAAAACCAGCTTTTTCCACAGAGACAGAAAATCTAGGTTGTTTACCAGTATTGGATAACCATTGTGACAGCCACAGATCTTGCTTCATAAAACTAGCATTTTTTAAGTTACTGTGTACGACATCAACATCATCATGGATATCGTACTAAATGATGGGCTGAATCACCAGACACTGGCCAATCAGGGTAGAACACAGGTAAGCCACTAGGTGACAGAATGGCCGACGACAGTAGATTGTAGTTATGTCCATTTCTTGGTCGTTTAGTACTTTATAGAATTTCAAATTACTGCCAATTGATGGGGAAAGTGGTTTTGCCCTCTTGCAGGTTATAACTTTGTCAAACTCAGACTTGGCTGATGCTATAATTTGTCAGTAGTTTCAACAAGTACAACCACCAGACATGGTACTAAAGGCAAGTTTAAAAAAAAAACAACCTACAATCTTGCTTTGCAAAATTAGTATCAATTCGCACTGTGCATTTTCATTGAGAGATGTTTTTGCCCACTTGTTGGACTTGCAGAAATAGCAATCACACATGCCAGCGGTGGTGGCAGTGTCTTCACTTGTGCTGAAAAATGGCATAAAAGAGGCAGCATGAAACTGATACTGAATCAGATGTCAGACATGCAAAAGAAACTCCTACTAGAAAGCTTTTTGGTATTGGCTCTGAAGATGAGAAAACAGAAACGTCAATGGTTACTGGTCAGTAATACCAGCTAAAATAAACTGCCCTTTATCTTGTATGAGCTGTGTTTGACAGAGACAGGGGGATTAATGATTTCAATGCTATACAGAAACTGTCTATCGTCAATCGAAGGCAGATTCCAGAAAGATTGAAAACCCAGGTAACCTATGCATTATGTGAAGTTTGGGAATCCTTTGTAAGAAATTCAAACTGTTGTACGTTTGACTGATAATAACTTGTGTGCAGAATGCTGAAGTTCAGGATGGCTTTATACAGAATAGTTCATGTGTGACGCAACTTCAGGAGGTCATTGTGGACATTGTCAAAATGATGGGTGAAGGAAAAGCAGTGGACGTTCTCTACCTTGACTTTAAAAAGGCCTCTGACCCAATGGTGCGTGAGAGATTACTGACAAAAATAGCAGCCTATGGAATTACTGCCAGTATGTTAAACTGGACGAGAAATTTTTTTTTGACAGGAAGGCCTTAGGTTACTCTAGATGATGTTAAGTCTTCCAGTGTCAAAGTCCTCCATGGTATTCCGCCAGCAGTACTATTTAACCTATACTTTTTACAGTCTTTATTAAATGACTTTTCAGACTGTGTAAAAAGTACATGCAAATTCTTTGCCGATGATGCAAAAATGTCTGGAAATGCGCATGATTGCCATGAAATCAAGATGATTTACATAAAATGCAGGAGTGGTCGACTACATGGAATCTCTATTTCAGTGTGTCAATATGTAAAGTTCTTCATATTGACGAAAAGAATCCTGTAAAGGAATACAACATGAAATTTGAAATGACGAGATATATATATGTATATATATATATATATCGAGAGAAGAGAGAGAATGGGAAGGACTTCAGAGTGACTTTTGATAGTTGTTTATCCTTTGACATTATATCCAAAGTGTATTCAATAAAGCAAATCAAATGACTGGACTTGTCAAAAGAACATTCTTGCATCTTCATAAAACTATTTTTTAGTATTTTACAATGCACTAATCTGACCTCATGTGGTAAGTACAAATGTTGATGGCATCCTTACCTGAAAAGACCGTAGAAAGAACCAGAAAGTGGATAGAATGTCATGGAATGAATTATGACAGACTTCAGTAACTTAATCTGCAATCATTAAACAGGCAGAAGATTAAGAGGTAATTTAATTGAGAATTACTAAACTTTCAGTGCTCTAAATGGCATTTATCAAATCAAGATGTTTAACAAATTATGAAAAAACAAGAAATTCTGACATAGAAATACTTATGTGCCACAGTAATACTAATTCAAGGGGAAAAAAACTCACTTGCTGACGGAATAGCACAGATCTACTTCGTGTTCAGCTTAAATGTGCATCAGATACTAACTCATTCAGAATATCTTCTGAACAGTGACCCCAGCTATCGTGAGTTGACACTTAACACAGATTACTGTGCGCAAGCGGGACCTCACAGATGCATGGATAAACAATATTGAAGGGAGCTCTACAGAAAGGCTGCAAGCCCTAGACTGTGTGGCCTGCCCCTTTATACTACTATTACAACTGCTACTACTATTATTACGACTGCTACTACTATTATTACGACTGCTACTACTATTATTAAGACTGCTACTACTACTATTATGACTACCACCACTACCTCTTCTACTGCCACTACTACTGCTACTACTACTACTACTGCTGCTACTACCACTACTACTACTATCACTGCTACTGAAACAGCTACTACCACTACTACTGCTGCTACTACTACTACTACTGCTACTTCTACCACTACCACTACTACTACTACCACTACTAATTACTACACTACTACTACTACTACCACTGCTACTACCTCTACTACTACCTCTACTACTACTACCACCACCACCACCACTACTACTACTACTACTACCACTACTTCTACTACCACTACTTCTACTGCTACTACTACTACTTCTACTATCACTACTACTTCTACTACCACCACCTTTACTACTGCCTCTACTATCAGTACTACTACGACTACCACTGTTACCATTACTACAACTACCACCACTACTACTACTACTGCTGCTGCTACTACTAACACCATCATTACCACTACTAATGCGACTACCACCACCACTACTACTACTATTACGACGACGACGACAACCACCACCACTACTACTACTACGACGTCGACGACGACGACCACCACCACCACTACTACTACTACTACTTACGACGTCGACGACGACGACCACCACCACCACCACCACCACCACTATTACTACTATTACTACTAGGACGACTACCACCACCACCGCCACCACTACTACTGCTGCTGTTACTATTACTACTATTCCTCCTCCTCCTCTACTACTACTACTACTACTGCTGCTGCTGCTGCTGCTACTACTACTACTACTACTACTACTACTACTACTACTACTACTTCTACAGAGAACATTCTTTTGAAGACCAGGAGCTGAGAACAATGACTTCTCTCAGAGCAATTCTGACGAGGTTAAAATGCTGACAGAAATTTGCCCGGAAAGGCACATCACTTTGCTCCAGTTTTCTTTTTCTTCACCATCTTGCTTTTCAACTTTTAAACTAATCTGTACTATTTTTGTAAACAAATTAATACATTCACAAAACATTACATACCTAATTGTTTCGTTCACAAAAACGAAAACAAACAAACAAAATCTATCGGATCTTGTGTGACTTGGCTTCATTTTTGTTGAAAAAGAAAATAAAAATCACACACACACACACACACACACACACACACACACACACACACACACACACACACACACACACACAGGCATTTGGATAAAAAAAAAAAAAAGAATATGACTGACACTGTTGACAGCAAATCTTGTCTTGATGACGAGGGAAAAGATGCTTTAAGGAGTTCATGTGTTAAAAAAAAAATGCGGTTACATTCTTAATACTGAAAACATCCAGTATACTTCTGGAAATTCAGGTTCTACAGCTGGACGGGAGGGGGGGGGGGGGGGGGGGATAAGGGGAGGAGGTGGGGGGGGGGGGAGGGGGTCTGTCCACCGTGTCTGTATCTCCGGTTCAGGTGTCCTTCGTGTTGTGCATACAGTCTGTCTTTTGCTGTCTTGTTACACTGTTTTATTACAGTGAATTACTGCCAGGTACCTTGTCAGTCTGTCTTTTGCTGTCTTATTACACTGTCTTATTACACTGTTTTATTACACTGTTTTATTACACTGTTTTATTACAGTGAATTACTGCCAAGGACCTTGTCAGTCTGTCTTTTGCTGTCTTATTACACTGTCTTGTTACACTGTCTTATTACACTGTTTTATTACACTGTTTTATTACAGTGAATTACTGCCAAGGACCTTGTCAGTCTGTCTTTTGCTGTCTTATTACACTGTTTTATTACAGTGAATTACTACCAAGGACCTTGTCAGTCTGTCTTTTGCTGTCTTATTACACTGTTTTATTACAGTGAATTGCTGCCAAGGACCTTGTCAGCCCTGTAAAGGCCTGTCTGTAGTTGGCTGGACTATTATAATATCTAAACCATCTCTCTCTCTCTCTCTTTCTCTCTCTCTCTCTCTCTCTCTCTCTCTTTCTTTCTCTCTCTGTCTGTCTGTCTGTCTTTCTCTCTGTCTGTCTGTCTGTCTGTCTGTCTGTCTGTCTCTCTTCTCTCTCTCTCTCTCTCTCTCTCCTCTCTCTCTCTTTCTGTGCTTGTGTGTGCATGTTTTCTCTCTCTCTCTCTCTCTCTCTCTCTCTCTCTCTCTCTCTCTGTGTGTGTGTGTGTGTGTGTGTGTGTGTGTGTGTGTGTGTGTGCTTGTGTGTGCTTGTGTGTGCTTGTGTTTCACTGTGTGTGTGTGTGTGTGTGTGTGTGTGTGTGTTGTGTGTGTGTGTGTGCGTGCTTGTGTGTGTATGTGCTTCTCTCTCTCTCTCTCTCTCTCTCTCTCTCTGCCTCTCTCTCTGTCTCTTTCTGCGCGCGCGCATGCGCGCGCGCACACACACACATGTGTGTGTATGTGTGTGTGTGTGTGTGTGTGTGTGTGTGTGTGTGTGCATCTCTCTCTCTCTCTCTCTCTCTCTCTCTCTCTCTCTCTTAATCATACATCCATTTCGTATATTTAAACAAGAAGAAGAAGAAGAACAATAATAATAATGGTAATTATAACATAATAATGATAATAATAGTAGTGGTAGTAATAATAATAATAATAATGATCATCATCATCATCATCATCATCATCATCATAGTAATGACAATAACAGCAACAGTCTGAAGAAACAAGTAAATGAATACTTGAACAATAACAATTCAGCGGAATATGATCATTGAGAAGTGAGCCTACCTCAGAAGAAATGGCACAGACCGACCATGGTGGACAGCACAGGAAGAGAAGATGAAGTGGACACAGCAGCAGAACTGACAGTGGTCGCTCGCTCTAACTTGGCTTCATGATTGGTCCGGTGTGTCTCATACAGCTGACCCCCTCCTGTGATTTTAACCCTGGGCAACACGTTCATGATATGCAGTGCTTATTAGCTTACGTTCTTAGTAGATCACAGGGCACATGGAGAAATATAAACTGTTCACAGAAGCATGCATCACAGATAAAACTCTCTCTCTCTCTCTCTCTCTCTCTCTGGATTTCTTTTTGATAATACGTAAGAACAACATGATTAGAGAAATGACGCACGAAACAAAACCAAACAGTGTGGGAGGACAATGACCTTAAATTTGACCGAGAACCTTGTAATTCTAGTACTGATAAACAGATTAAAAATGACGAAGCAGTTGAAAGAATAGTTCTTGTAGCGAAATGGTTTATTTTCCAATGTCAACAAAGCAAACGCGTTCCAATGCGCAGCATATTCAGGAAACGGCTATTAGAGAACTATAAAATTGATAAACACATAGCCAAAATAAACATACCTCTTCAAGCCCCGGCTATGTACAGTCCAATAACCTCTCTGAAAAGACGGTCCAGACTCTCAAAAACATCGTAACCAAGGCTACGTTTGACGGAAACTGCACTCTACTCAGCATATCTGAATATCACTGTTCCCCAGTGGATGGCATGGCGTCCTTAGACCAACTGCCGACGAAGCGACAACATCGCTCCGTTCTGCCCACAACCAACCGGCAGCTGAGACAGATCTTCGTCCCTGACAACTTCGTGCCCAGGTGAGACCATCTCTAGACAGCACAGAAGGCCTGCTGTGACTGGACATCGCAGTGTCCGCCAGCCATGAAGACAGGTGATCAGCTACATGTCCAGCCATGAAGGCAGGCGATCAGCTACATGTCCAGCCATGAAGGCAGGCGATCAGCTACATGTCCAGCCATGAAGGCAGGCGATCAGCTACATGTCCAGCCATGGAGGCAGGCGATCAGCTACATGTCCAGCCATGAAGGCAGGCGATCAGCTACATGTCCAGCCATGAAGGCAGGCGATCAGCTACACGTCCAGCCATGGAGGCAGGCGATCAGCTACACGTCCAGCCATGAAGGCAGGCGATCAGCTACATGTCCAGCCATGAAGGCAGGCGATCAGCTACATGTCCAGCCATGGAGGCAGGCGATCAGCTACATGTCCAGCCATGGAGGCAGGCGATCAGCTACATGTCCAGCCATGGAGGCAGGCGATCAGCTACATGTCCAGCCATGGAGGCAGGCGATCAGCTACATGTCCAGCCATGGAGGCAGGCGATCAGCTACATGTCCAGCCATGAAGGCAGGCGATCAGCTACATGTCCAGCCATGAAGGCAGGCGATCAGCTACACGTCCAGCCATGGAGGCAGGCGATCAGCTACATGTCCAGCCATGGAGGCAGGCGATCAGCTACACGTCCAGCCATGGAGGCAGGCGATCAGCTACACGTCCAGCCATGGAGGCAGGCGATCAGCTACACGTCCAGCCATGAAGGCAGGCGATCAGCTACACGTCCAGCCATGGAGGCAGGCGATCAGCTACACGTCCAGCCATGGAGGCAGGCGATCAGCTACACGTCCAGCCATGGAGGCAGGCGATCAGCTACACGTCCAGCCATGGAGGCAGGCGATCAGCTACATGTCCAGCCATGAAGGCAGGCGATCAGCTACACGTCCAGCCATGGAGGCAGGCGATCAGCTACATGTCCAGCCATGAAGGCAGGCGATCAGCTACACGTCCAGCCATGGAGGCAGGCGATCAGCTACACGTCCAGCCATGGAGGCAGGCGATCAGCTACACGTCCAGCCATGAAGGCAGGCGATCAGCTACATGTCCAGCCATGAAGGCAGGCGATCAGCTACATGTCCAGCCATGGAGGCAGGCGATCAGCTACATGTCCAGCCATGAAGGCAGGCGATCAGCTACACGTCCAGCCATGGAGGCAGGCGATCAGCTACATGTCCAGCCATGGAGGCAGGCGATCAGCTACATGTCCAGCCATGAAGGCAGGCGATCAGCTACACGTCCAGCCATGGAGGCAGGCGATCAGCTACACGTCCAGCCATGGAGGCAGGCGATCAGCTACATGTCCAGCCATGGAGGCAGGCGATCAGCTACACGTCCAGCCATGGAGGCAGGCGATCAGCTACATGTCCAGCCATGGAGGCAGGCGATCAGCTACATGTCCAGCCATGGAGGCAGGCGATCAGCTACACGTCCAGCCATGGAGGCAGGCGATCAGCTACACGTCCAGCCATGGAGGCAGGCGATCAGCTACATGTCCAGCCATGGAGGCAGGCGATCAGCTACACGTCCAGCCATGGAGGCAGGCGATCAGCTACACGTCCAGCCATGGAGGCAGGCGATCAGCTACATGTCCAGCCATGGAGGCAGGCGATCAGCTACATGTCCAGCCATGAAGGCAGGCGATCAGCTACATGTCCAGCCATGGAGGCAGGCGATCAGCTACATGTCCAGCCATGGAGGCAGGCGATCAGCTACATGTCCAGCCATGGAGGCAGGCGATCAGCTACACGTCCAGCTGGCCAAGGGAGACAGGAAACCAGCTCAGATGACAGCCACTAGCAACACTCCCCGCTCCTTTAACGCTACCACTGAAGATGGACACTCCCCGCTCCTTTAACACTACCACTGAAGATGAACACTCCCCGCTCCTTTAACACTACCACTGAAGATGAACACTCCCCGCTCCTTTAACACTACCACTGAAGATGAACACTCCCCGCTCCTTTAACACTACCACTGAAGATGAACACTCCCCGCTCCTTTAACACTACCACTGAAGATGGACACTCCCCGCTCCTTTAACACTACCACTGAAGATGGACACTCCCCGCTCCTTTAACACTACCACTGAAGATGAACACTCCCCGCTCCTTTAACACTACCACTGAAGATGAACACTCCCCTCTCCTTTAACACTACCACTGAAGATGAACACTCCCCGCTCCTTTAACACTACCACTGAAGATGGACACTCCCCGCTCCTTTAACACTACCACTGAAGATGGACACTCCCCGCTCCTTTAACACTACCACTGAAGATGGACACTCCCCGCTCCTTTAACACTACCACTGAAGATGGACACTCCCCGCTCCTTTAACACTACCACTGAAGATGGACACTCCCCGCCACTTTAACACTACCACTGAAGATGAACACTCCCCGCCACTTTAACACTACCACTGAAGATGAACACTCCCCGCTCCTTTAACACTACCACTAAAGATGAACACTCCCCGCTCCTTTAACACTACCACTGAAGATGAACACTCCTGCTCCTCTAACACTACCACTGAAGATGAACACTCACTGCTCCTTTAACACTACCACTAAAGATGAACACTCCCCGCTCCTTTAACACTACCACTGAAGATGAACACTCCTGCTCCTCTAACACTACCACTGAAGATGAACACTCACTGCTCCTCTAACACTACCACTGAAGATGAACACTCCCCTCTCCTTTAACGCTACCACTGAAGATGAACACTCCCCTCTCCTTTAACACTACCACTGAAGATGAACACTCCCCGCTCCTTAACACTACCACTGAAGATGAACACTCCCCTCTCCTTTAACACTACCACTGAAGATGAACACTCCCCGCCCCTTTAACACTACCACTGAAGATGAACACTCCCCTCTCCTTTAACACTACCACTGAAGATGAACACTCCCCGCTCCTTAACACTACCACTGAAGATGAACACTCCCCGCTCCTTAACACTACCACTGAAGATGATGCAGTCGACCTCTGCAGCCAGTCCTTGCTGAGGCACCAGACAGCCAACCCACCCCTCTTCGCCCCTTCCCCCCCCCCCCCCGCCCCCAGCCATTACCAACAGATCCACATGAAGCTATTGCCTATGGTGATCCCCATTGTACCCCCGAGACCACTACTGTCCTGCCACCCAATGTCCAGGTTTCAGACATGGACGCATTGTGACAGTACAAAAAACGAACAAACAAAAAAAACAAAGCTAAAAACCCTAGGCTCATAGGATTCAACCACAGATTGCCACGCACCATACAGCAGTCCACTCCTTCGTGTACTCTTCTCTTTCAGGTGAAAGATACCGTGTGGTGAAGCCAGTCTGCGCCACTGTTGTCTTTTTCCCAAAACTCGGCTGAAAGACCTGACACATAACTAAGTCTTCACTTGACTCCAGTTTTCAAAGATACGGGAATCAGATTCTGTGTGAGATTATCAAAATTCATTTCCATTCCAGTTTCAAAGATATGGGAAAAGTCTCTGTGTGAGAATATCAAACTTCATTTCCATTCCTGTTTTCAAAGATACGGGAATCAGATTCTGTGTGAGATTATCAATCTTCATTTCCATTCCAGTTTCAAAGGTATGGGAAAAGTCTCTGTGTGAGATTATCAATCTTCATTTCCCTTGCAGTTTTCAAAGACTCGGTGTAAGACCCAATGTGGAAAAAGTCATTTATACTTCGATGCCCCCTCCCCTCTACCCCCTTTTTGTCTTTTAAGACAGTTACAAAAGCTATACTGCTCTGCTGTATTCCTGGGAGTCTTTAGCTTCAGGTCGAGGCTGAGCAGATGAAACAGTACCTTCAGATGCTCCAACTTTGAGGTCGTTCTTCATGTAAATGTCACAGTTTCTTTGTTCCACCATTGTCACCACCCGCTCTAATCCCAAACGCTCCAAAAATAGCAATAATATGTAATGCAACTTTGGTTCTGCACAGTGTCACTGTTTGTTCGGAGATTGGAGTAACAGCGTGCAGTGTTTGCGTCCTCTTTGATGGGATTCATGGTACGTGGGTAAAGGAGGGTTGAAAAACACAAAAAAACAGTATGGCTCCAAACACACAATCAAAACTCAAACTTCGGAGGCTTGAGGGAAATTGAACGAAACCGTCTAGGGATCATGAAGATAACCGTGATTCAGATTCAGAAGCAAGGCAACAGGCTTCTGGGTTTTGTGGCTGATGGTCGAAGAATGTGAGGAGAACAAGCTTTTTTCTGCTCTCAGACCGTTTGCTATCCGAAAAGGGTTTCAAAGTCTTGCGGGCGACCCCCCTAGTCTATCAAAAGGCCTAAAATGTCTCTTTCCTCGTCGAATGTCAGTCAAAACGCCAGTCAGAACAGTTCAGGGGTGCTACGCAGTAGTTGATAGGATGTCTCCACATGATAAGCTGAATTTGTCAATAGATGTCATCAGATCTCCAGATCCTAAAGGCGTTTCTGAGGTAGACATCAAGAAGGATTAAGGTCCACAGGTAGTTATCGATGTTCACCGTCTCACCTTTGCAGAAGGTCTGATAATTCCCAACCAGCATGCTCTCTCTGACATAATGCGCTCCGTCATTACCACAGACCATCAGAGTTGGCTGACTCAGTGTCCAGGTAGACTCTACATTTCATTTCCAACGAGGTGTTTCCATTGTAAAAAGAAAAAAGAAAGAAAGAAAGAAAGTGGCCACGTTCAAGACAGGTGCTTGGGGGAAGAGATGTGCGGTCAGTGCTACGACACAGTCCACGAAGAGTCTTGCAAGGAACCAGCCCTTGGTGGGAATGGTGGTGGCAGCCACCCATCCCCCTCACGGCACTGTCCAGAGAGAAATCCATTCAGAAAGTAAAAAAAAAAATTTAAAAAAAAAAACCCAACACCACCACCACCATCACCACCACCACCACCACCGACAACATCAAAACTTAACGAAAACCTTCCATGACGCGAAGACATGAGTAGTGAGCCGTCAGGATGTTTTCATAATGCCATACTCGGAGGCTGTGAGGAAAGTCTCGACAGTGCCTGTCTGATAGGCTTGTGCCCGCCAGCCAAGTCAGTGGGAGAAGATATTGCCTCAAGCGGGGGAGGGAGGGGGGGGGGGGGGGGGCTTGGTTAAATCCGCCACTTCCCAGGCCGGCCAGCAATCCAAACCTTCTGCTGTTGGGCGTTGTGGGACACCCTCCCCCCTCGCCTCACCTCAACCTTCTGGTCTCAATGCCAAGAGCAGAGGACAAGTCGAGATGATAGAGATGTCTCACAACCTTCCTCTCTCTCTCTCTCTCTCTCTCTCTCTCTCTCTCTCTCTCTCTCTCTCTGTGTCTCACTGGACCTCAACCTCCTGGCCAGTTGGATGGTGGGGCTGGGCTGGAGACCTTCCCTAGCAGTCGGCCTTAACTCTGTCCAACCTTGTTTTCTGTTACAATGCCAGATGAGGGCGCAGAGATGGACTGAAAAGTGTACTGCTGTCCCCTCTTAATGACGCTGTTTCGCTGGAATAACCATGCTCTAAACTGCTACAGTTTTTTTTGGCCGCATCTAAGTCTTTGGTTGCTCTCCAAGAGACTCCAATTCAAGGCGTGATATCTTTTAATCTTTCTGGTTTTTACTGTTCTTTCAAAACCAGCACAACTGCCTGCAGCTAGGGTAATAAGAGGAGTCCCATTACTCATCCACAACTCTCTTTTACGCAGCCCTATCAATCTTAATACTTCTCTCCAAACTGTAGCTGCTAGACTTACTTTGCATAGGACCGTAACTGTGCGTTCCTTATATTTACCTCCATCTGTATCTGTCGGTCGACAAGAACAGGTCAGCCTTATTGGGAAACTTGCACGACATTTTCCGCTGTTGGGTGATTTTAATGGGCATCCTTTGTGTTGTGTGAATACCTCATCCAGAAGTCTCCTTCTTGAAGATGTCTCCTCCGAGTTGGATCTGTTTTTTTTCTGAATGATAGGTCTCCAACATATCTCCATTCTTCTACACTTTCGTGTACAGATTTGTCGATATTCGATCAGTCGCTGGTCCTGGACTATGAGTGGTCTGCTCATGACGATTTGCATGGAAATGACCACTTTCCTGTAGTTTTACAAAGCAAAGCTACAGAAAGCTGCTGCCTGAGCACCACAATTAGAAAAGAGACTAACTAACTGGGACCTTTTTCAGATACTGTCTGTAAACGATTGATGAAAGAGTAAGTATGGAACAGTCTGGACCCTGCAGAAAGCCGGAGAGTAATTCGTGTCAAATATGCCCAGGCCACTATTCCCACATATTTTACGAAGCCTTAATGCCCAGAACACTGAGGTTTAACTCTGACCACCCATAGATTAAAGTATACGTAAACGGGCTTAACGTCGCCTGTACTGCAGACCATCGATACTTAGATATCAGTCCATCAAAAAGTGCGTGTCAGATCAAGATATACTTTAAAAATATGACAAAGCAGTGCGTATGAAGGAACAAAGACGGAATTGTAAGCCGCGGTTTTTGGAAGGATTTTTTTTTTTTTGTTACTTGCTACAACAAATAGTAAAATGCAAGGACTGTGAAGTGCAATGACTAGAAAGTCAAATGAATCACAGTCAGTCATCTATGGCATTGTCAGTACAACCATGAGTTAATCTGACAATAAACTGGTTTCAGTCAGTCAGTCATCTATGGAATTGTCAGTACAACCATGAGTTAATCTGACAATAAATTGGTTTCAGTCAGTCAGTCATCTATGGAATTGTCAGTACAACCATGAGTTAATCATTGGGAATTGTCAGTACAACCATGAGTTAATCTGACAATAAATTGGTTTCAGTCAGTCAGTCATCTATGGAATGGACTGCGCAAAGTCACCCACATAACAATCACATTCAGTGGACGTTACGGCATGTGGGCCAACAGTCGTTGACCTGTCTGTCTATAACAGCGGGCCAATGGGTGGGCGGCACTCTGTGCCAGGTGACACTGCAGGGAGTGCCGAAGGAGGGGGGGGGGGGGGGGGGGGGGAGGGCAGATTTCTGTCCAGGGACACTGATGTGAGAGGTCAGTCAACCTTCCAGCCCCATGGGTCTAGCCTGTGTTGTCAGGGGCGGGATTCTGGAGACGTGTGGTGATCGGTGATGGAGCGCTGCCTGACTGCGATTACCGTGGCCTGGGCGTCCATACTTTCAGGTCGGCATGGTGTGTGCCCATCTTGGCGTTGTGCTGAAAAATGCCCCCCCCCCCCCCCCCCCCCCCCCCCCCCCAGCCGTAATCTGTGAGGACTCTTTTCAGGGACTGGTTCAGCGCTCCAACGACATCGGTCCTGCTCCCTCTTTGAGGCAGTCTCACGAGGCACAGGACCATCACCACTCGAGTATGAACAAGACTGCCTGATGTACCTGAATCAGGCCTTTTTGGGAGGAGTGTGTGTGTGTGTGGGTGGGGGGGGGGGGGGGGGGGCGCAAGAGGCGAAGAAAACCTACGTCCACAATCGGGCGACCAGCGTTGTACAGTGGACACCAGTTCACACGGAACCAGAATCAAGAGCTGGACAGCAGTTCAGCAGAAAGAGAGAAGCGGACCCAGACTCCAATCTGGGACGAAATGCAGGACAAGAGACGACACACCCGTCCGAAACCAAGCCCAAGACTGCTGCCACTGAGCAGCCCTGCCACCAAACGTACAGACTTTGGTCTGTAAGGATATCCTATCCTTTAGGGCAGCTGCCGATAGGACGTGATACTCAACCACCGACCAACCGGGACCCGGTTAAATAGACAGATGGTTCAACAACTCCACAGTCACTGGACTCCACAATCCTTACCTGTCCCTGTTTTTGGCAACAGGTGACCACTGCGTCCCTCAAAGACTGTGATTGTTGATTACACCGGCTCCTGAGGTACAAGCTTACGGAATGACGCCAGTAGACCTACTGCTGATGAAAGTTGATTGCTAAGTGTGACGACCCTTCTCACCTATGACAATGATAGATCTGAGCAGGACAGAGGACATGAGTCATTTTGTGTTTGGATATCAAGACTAAGAGAAATGAGCCGACACAACCCTAGAAACGGAGGTAATCAAGGTTTTCAAAAATGCGGAAGACAGGGTGACTCCCATTAATATTTCAGTGCCTCATAGAACAGGCAAACAGAGGAAGATGTTTTGTGCTCGTTTACTTTGTTTGGAGGAAGAAAAGTTGGGAGATGATGGAAGAGAAGAAATCATTGAATGGGAACGAAGGATAGGGAGGTGTGTACGCTAATAAAGGTTTCACGCCATTGTGTGCCAAACTCCTGGCAGTGGTTGAGAAGATGGACCAGGTGGACAGAGCTTGGACCAATGAGGGGCGGATGATATGCAGCGACCAATGGGGTTACAGGGATCTGAGGCAGAACCAGTGACAGCAAAACACCTGACGACTGGGCTGGGTCATCTTCAGGAGACGGACTGGGGAGGCCTCAAGGGGTACTCCTGTGACACAAGCTTTAACGGGATTGTTCACCGTTAGTTTTTACCGTGGCAAATGTGATGTCAAAACATTTTTTTTAAAAAATCCGTGTTGAGGTATGTGCAGATAGTCGTAACACACTGTATGAGAGTATTTGTGCTGAGATCTTTGCTGAAAAGTGTGAAGATTTTTGTGTCGGACAGCCAGACTGCGCCGTGCTTGTAACGAACCGTGCAATAATGTTGATGTCAAACTGAAACACAATGAACATCTTACTGACAGACCATGAACATCTTACTGACAGACAATGAACATCTTACTGACAGACTATGAACATCTTACTAAAAGACAATGAACATCTTACTGACAGGCCATGAACATCTTACTGACAGACAATGAACATCTTACTAAAAGACAATGAACATCTTACTGACAGACAATGAACACCTTACTGACAGACAATGAACATCTTACTGAAAGACAATGAACATCTTACTGACAGACAGTGAACATCTTACTAAAAGACAATGAACGTCTTACTGACAGACCATGAATATCTTACTAAAAGACAATGAACATCTTACTGACCGACAATGAACACTTTACTAAAAGACAATGAACACCTTACTGACAGACTATGAACATCTTACTGACAGACCATGAACATCTTACTGACAGACAATGAACACCTTACTAAAAGACAATGGACATCTTACTGACAGACAATGAACATCTTACTGGCAGACAATGAACATCTTCCTGACAGACCATGATCATCTTACTGAAAAACAATGAACATCTTAATGACAGACAATGAACATCTTACTGAAAAACAATGAACATCTTACTGACAGACAATGAACATCTTACTGACAGACAATGAACATCTTACTGAAAAACAATGAACATCTTACTGACAGACCATGAACACCTTACTGACAGACCATGAACATCTTACTGACAGACAATGAACACCTTACTGACAGACCATGAACATCTTACTGACAGACAAAGAACATCTTACTGAAAAACAACGAAAGTCTTACTGACAGACAATGAACATCTTACTGAAAACAATGAACATCTTACTGACAGACCATGAACACCTTACTGACAGACCATGAACATCTTACTAACAAACCATGAACATCTTACTAAAAGACAATGAACATCTTACTGACAGACAATGAACACCTTACTAAAAGACCATGATCATCTTACTGACAGACAATGAACATCTTACTGACAGACAATGAACATCTTACTGAAAAACAATAAACATCTTACTGACAGACCATGAACATTTAACTGACAGACCATGAACATCTTACTGACAGACCATGAACACCTTACTGACAGACAATGAACATCTTACTGAGAGACCATGAACATCTTACTGACAGACCTTGAACATCTTACTGACAGACCATGAACACCTTACTAAAAGAGAATGAACACCTTACTAAAAGACAATGAACACCTTACTGACAGACAATGAACATCTTACTGAAGACCATGAACATCTTACTGACAGACAGTGAACACCTTACTGACGGACCATGAACATCTTACTTAAAGACAATGAACATCTTACTGACAGACCATGAACATCTTACTGACATACAATGAACATCTTACTGACAGACCATGAACATCTCACTGACAAACCATGAACATCTTACTGAAAGCCAATGAACATCTTACTGACACACAATGAACACCTTACTAAAAGACCATGATCATCTTACTGACAGACAATGAACATCTTACTGACAGACAATGAACATCTTACTGAAAAACAATGAACATCTTACTGACAGACAATGAACATCATACTGAAAAACAATGAACATCTTACTGACAGACCATGAACACCTTACTGACAGACCATGAACATCTTACTGACAGACAATGAACACCTTACTGACAGACCATGAACATCTTACTGACAGACAATGAACATCTTACTGAAAAACAACGAAAGTCTTACTGACAGACAATGAACATCTTACTGAAAAACAATGAACATGTTACTGACAGACCATGAACACCTTACTGACAGACCATGAACATCTTACTGACAAACCATGAACATCTTACTAAAAGACAATGAACATCTTACTGACAGACAATGAACACCTTACTAAAAGACCATGATCATCTTACTGACAGACAATGAACATCTTACTGACAGACAATGAACATCTTACTGAAAAACAATGAACATCTTACTGACAGACCATGAACATTTAACTGACAGACCATGAACATCTTACTGACAGACCATGAACATCTTACTGAAAGACAATGAACACCTTACTAAAAGACAATGAACACCTTACTGACAGACCATGAACATCTTACTGACAGACCATGAACACCTTACTGACAGACCATGAACATCTTACTGAGAGACCATGAACATCTTACTGACAGACAATGAACACCTTACTAAAAGACAATGAACACCTTACTAAAAGACAATGAACATCTTACTGACAGACCATGAACATCTTACTGACAGACCTTGAACATCTTACTGACAGACCATGAACACCTTACTAAAAGAGAATGAACACCTTACTAAAAGACAATGAACACCTTACTGACAGACAATGAACATCTTACTGACAGACCATGAACATCTTACTGACAGACCATGAACATCTTACTGACAGACAGTGAACACCTTACTGACGGACCATGAACATCTTACTAAAAGACAATGAACATCTTACTGACAGACCATGAACATCTTACTGACATACAATGAACATCTTACTGACAGACAATGAACACCTTACTGACAGACAATGAACATCTTACTGACAAGCAATGAACATCTTACTGACAGACCATGAGCATCTTACTGACAGACAATGAACACCTTACTGACAGACCATGAACATCTTACTGACAGACAATGAACACCTTACTAAAAGACAATGAACATCTTACTGACAGACCATGAACATCTTACTGACAGACCATGAACATCTTACTGACAGACAATGAACACCTTACTAAAAGGGCAATGAACATCTTACTGACAGACCATGAACATCTTACTGACAGACAATGAATACCTTACTAAAAGACAATGAACATCTTACTGACAGACAATGAACACCTTACTAAAAGACAATGAACATCTTACTGAAAGACAATGAACACCTTAAGTTATGTGATAATATTGTTGCAGAGCTGTATAGTGAGTTGCATGCTAATATTGTTGGTGCGCTGTATTGCGAGTCAGCTGATGATATTGTTTTTGAGCCATGATGTGAAATTGCTGTAGAGCTATATGGTAAGTTATGATGTTGTTGTTGATCAATGCGATGAGTTATGAGATGATGATATTGTTATTGAGCTGTGCGGAGAGTAATCTCATATTGATGGTGAGTTTTGAGGTGATATTGTCGTTGAGCTGATTGATGATGTTGTTGGTGAGATGTGTGATGATATTGTAGGAGAGTTGTGTGATGACATTAATGGTGGGCTTTGATGAGTAATGTGATGATACTGTTTGTAATGATACTGTTGTCGGGCTGTGATGAGTAATGTGATGATACTGTTTGTAATGATACTGTTTGTAATGATACTGTTGTCGGGCTGTGATGAGTAATGTGATGATACTGTTTGTAATGATACTGTTTGTAATGATACTGTTGTCGGGCTGTGATGAGTAATGTGATGATACTGTTTGTAATGATACTGTTTGTAATGATACTGTTGTCGGGCTGTGATGAGTAATGTGATGATACTGTTTGTAATGATACTGTTTGTAATGATACTGTTGTCGGGCTGTGATGAGTAATGTGATGATACTGTTTGTAATGATACTGGTGGTGGGCTGTGATGAGTAATGTAATGATACTGTTTGTAATGATACTGTTGTCGGGCTGTGATGAGTAATGTGATGATACTGTTTGTAATGATACTGTTGTCGGGCTGTGATGAGTAAATGTTGATGATACTGTTTGTAATGATACTGTTGTCGGGCTGTGATGAGTAATGTGATGATACTGTTTGTAATGATACTGTTGTCGGGCTGTGATGATTAATGTGATGATACTGTTTGTAATGATACTGGTGGTGGCTGTGTGATAATGCTTTCATGAGCCGTGAGTGAGCTACGAGAGGATAGTGTTGGTGATCTGTGCAATATAAACTGTGATTAACGTTCTTTGTTGTGGTATATTTAGTTGTAATATAAAATTGTGATAGCGGTATCTTGTTGTGTATGTTTGTGTAATATAAACTGTGTAAGCGGTATCTTTATGTTGTGGTGATATTTGTGCAATATAAACTGTGATAAGCTGGTATCTTTGTATGTGGTATTTGTGTAATATAACTGTATGAAGCGGTATCTTGTGTTGTGTGGTATTTGTGTAATATAAACTGTGATAAGCGTTATCTTGTTGTTGTGGTTATTTGTGTAATATAAACTGTGATAAGCGGTATCTTTGTTGTTGTAGTTATTTGCGTAATATAAACTGTGATAAGCGGTATCTTTGTTGTTGGGGTTATTTGTGTAATATAAACTGTGATAAGCGGTATCTTTGTTGTAGTTATTTGTGTAATATAAACTGTAATAAGCGGTATCTTTGTTGTTGTGGTTATTTGTGTAATATAAACTGTGATAAGCGATATCTTTGTTGTTGTGGTTATTTGTGTAATATAAACTGTGATAAGCGGTTGTTGTTTATCTTTGTTGTTGTAGTTATTTGGTAATATAAACTGTGATAAGCGGTATCTTTGTTGTTGTGGTTATTTGTGTAATATAAACTGTGATAAGCGGTATCTTTGTTGTAGTTATTTGGTAATATAAACTGTAATAAGCGGTATCTTTGTTGTTGTGGTTATTTGTGTAATATAAACTGTGATAAGCGGTATCTTTGTTGTAGTTATTTGTGTAATATAAACTGTGATAAGCGGTATCTTTGTTTGTTTGTATTAAATTGTGTTAATATAAACTGT
>CM065743.1:50019254-50029254 GCA_033310375.1 Conus canariensis | reverse complement strand
GAGGGGAGGGGGAGGGGGGATGGCGAAAACATGTGCAAATGGGCATGGAGTATGCAAGAACATTTTGACATATATATATATATATATATATAATATAAAATATATATATATATATATATATATACATATATATATATATACATAATATATATACATATATACATATACACACATATATATATACATACACATACATATACACATGCATACATACACACACATACATACATACATACACACATATATATATATATATATACACACACATATATGCACACACACACATATATATATACTCACACATACACATATCAATTATACAGTGACAAGTAAAGGTGTATAAAAGTTCCATTCTGTAGTAAACCTAGACACATTATCATTAATTTTCGCATTGTATTGTTCTATCTTGTATCTTTTATTCAGCTGCTTCTGAAAGATAGTTAAGTTAGGTGGGGATTTTTCTAATATACATTTGTATATATATTGTTTAGCAAACATTATTATAAAGTCAAAAATACTATCTGTATTAGAATGGTTATCCACATTAAAAAGTACCAGTTCACGTGAAATCTTTAAATCATAAACATTTTCACATTTTTCATTGAACATTTTTTCCAAAGAGGTCCAAAAACATCTAATATATTTACAACTCCAGAAAGAATGTTCAATAGAGTCTCTTGCTTCATTACATAACGAACAGTTTGCTGTGGCAGATACCCCCATTGCACTTAAAACAACATTTGTTGCAATAATTCTGTGAACAATTCTAGTCTGTAGCCACTTTAATCTAACATCTTTAGTTTTATGTATTTTAAGGAACACCTCTTTCCAAGGAATATCAACATTTAATTTTTGTGTCCATTTCAAACAACAATTAGGTCTGACATTGTCTTCTGTTAAAATTTCATACAGTAATTTTGATCCTTTTGATACCTTATAAATATGTCTTAATGCATTTGGTATATCCAAAAATCTGTTATTGTCTGTATTTCGTTTTATTCCACTTATTCTGATATATTCTTTAATTGCCGATATAATACCATTAAACGTGACAAAATCAATCTTACATCCATGATTTGTTGAAAATTCCTCAAATGTCATAAATTCTCCATTAGTCTTGAAAAAATGTTTTATGGCGTACACTCCTTTTCTTATCAATTTATTATGTTTAATTACTACATTACCAATTTTTATATTTTCGTTGTAGAAAATCGGTTCAGAAAGCAAGTCATTCCAAGTTTTGGGTTTTACATTAAAATGGAATAGCTTATATGCTTTCAGTACATGCATCCAAAAGGTGCTCATGTTTTTATGCTTAAAATCAAAAGCTGTTCCATAGTATTCTAGAAATGAAAGAATCGGGCATATTTCTGTTGCTATACATTTCCATTTATGGTTTGTGGTTTTTAGTTTTTTAATCCATGACAGTTTCAAAGCACAGATATATTTCCTTATGTCAGGTATGTTTAGTCCACCCTGTTTCGTTGTTTTGATAGAGGTTTTCCGACTAATTTTATCTTGTTTTCCATTCCAAACAAACTGAAAACATAGTTTCTGGAGGTTTCCTATGAAGTAGTCTGGTGGATCTGGGAGTAATATCCATAAGTGTATTAATTTGGACAAAACAAGCGATTTCAAAACAGCTACTCTACCTATTGGGGTAATGGTTCTTTGTGACCAAATCTTTAACAGTATTTTAACTTCAGAAAATTTTTCGTTATAGTTAATACTTTCACAATCCTTAAGATCTTGAGTGAACCATACACCTAGTATCTTGAATCTAAGAGGATTCCATATCATTTTTAAGTGAGGAGAGTAAGTTACTTGTGATCTTTTCTTGCTTCCTAACCATACTGCTTGTGTTTTACTACTGTTCATATGCAGTCCTGACACTCTACCAAAGCGATCAAGAAGAAGTATAGTTTTTTCAAATGAAGTTTTATCTCCTATATTAAATAACTGAGTATCATCGGCAAACTGAGAAATTTTGTGTTCAGTGTCACCGATATGAATTCCTTTGATCAATTCCTCTTCCTTAATCATTATTGCCAAAATTTCCGCACAAAGAATAAACAAATATGGGGAAAGTGGGTCTCCTTGTCTGCATCCTCTTTCTACCTGAAACCACTGGGAAGTATTTCCATTAACAATAACTGTTGACTTTATATTTTTGTAAAACGTCTCAATCCATCGACAAATACTTTCTCCAAAGCCATATCCTCTTAAGATCTTAAACATAAACTTCCAACTTAAAGAATCAAAAGCTTTTTCAAAATCAATGCTTAGAAGTAAACCTGGAATATTCTTTGCATCTAGATAAGTAATTAAATCATATATTAATCTCAAGTTGTTGCCTATGTATCTGTTGGCCATAAAACCAGACTGATCTTCATTTATCAACTGTGGTAAAACCTTTTTTATTCTGTTTGAAATGCATGAAGAACCTATCTTATAGACAACATTCAGGAGAGATATAGGGCGCCAGTTCTGAATATAATCTTTCGGTTTATCACCTTTGGGAATACAAGTGATCAATCCTTCTTTTTGTGTTGTGGACAGTTCTCCATCCTTGTATGCTTCATTTAAAGCTCTCACTACAAAAGGCCCAATCTGTTTCCAAAAAAACTTAAAGAATTCTGCACTAAATCCATCTGTCCCTGGACTTTTACCGTTCTGCATGTTTTTTAATGCAAAACCTGCCTCCTCTAAAGTAATTTCGCCTTCTAATAATCGCTCTTCTTCTTTCGATAGTTTGGGAACATTTCTTATAAGGTCCGAGATTTCACATTCTTCTACGTCCTTTTCCTTGTATAAGTTTTCATAAAAACACTTAACTTCCTTCATGATATCTTTCTGGTTTTCAGTGGAATGTCCATCTTTAGTTACTAATCTTGTCATCTGTTTGCTAATATAATTTCTTTTCTCAAGATTACAAAAATATTTCGAAACCTTCTCCCCCTCTGCAATCCATCTGGCTTTTGATCTCAACAATACTCCTTCCATTCTCCTCTCTCGTATGGCTTCGAGTTCTGTATTCATTTCTTTAAGCATGATAATTTCATTTTCAGTTATATTTTCTGTATTTTCTAATGTTTCAATATCTTTTATTAGTTTGTTTTCATGGTCTTTCATTTTCTTGTTTTTCATAGTAGCATAAGCAACTGTTTTTGCACGGATTTTCATCAGCATAAAATCAAGGAAAAGTTTGTCGGAGACTTGTAACTGTATTTCTGATTTAGGGACATCCTTTATTGTTGTTCTGTCGTAGTGAGCAGTTGCATACTCACTAATAACATCAAAAATTTCTGAATTTATTTCTTCTACGTAGCATTTATCCCTAAGTAAAGAGGAGTTAAATTTCCAAAAATTATGAATTTTTTCGGTTTTGCCGAATTTTAGCGTTAATGTTACCATGGAGTGGTCAGAACGGTATCCTGGAAGAATATCAGTATTTTCAAAGTACCAGAACAAAGTGTCTGATAATAGAAAAAAATCGAGCCTACTTTGCTTTAAAGGAGTTAATTTTCTCCAGGTATAGCGTCTGCATTCTGGATTGTTTTCCCTCCAAACATCAGATAATCCACATTCTTCAGTCATTTTCTGTAGTTCTTCTCTAGCTTTAGGATTATTAACCTGTTTATAATTACAACAATCGATATGTGGATCTATCGCAATATTCCAGTCTCCCACTGCAATGATATTATGATTCTTATAACTCTTGATTTTATCTTTTAACACTCTATAAAACAATGGATCGTCTCTATTCGGACCATAAACATTAACTAAAAGTATTTCCTTTTCCATTGTAGAGAAGGATATAATCATGAAATTACCATTTTCATCACGGTATATATTTCTTATTTTAAATTCGAAGTTGTTTGAAAACAGGACTGCTACTCCTCTTGCATTTGATCGAAAGGACGCAAAGAAGCATTCAAATCCCCATTCAGATTTTACATATTTTTCCAATTTATTATTGAAATGAGTATCTTGGAGACAATAGATAGAGAATTTTTTTTGTTTTAGATAGTGAAACACATCTCTTCGTTTATACATGTCTCCTAGACCTTGGCAGTTTAAAGACAAAATCGTGATACTGTCCATGGTTGGTAATACCTTTCTTTACTAAAGACAGCTGTAAGCACAAGAATCAAGTCAAAAATGGGATAACGAGTGTCCAAGTTTTCACAGTTTGTTTGTAAGCTCCAGTAATTAGGAACAATAGCAGAAAATGTTACGACTTGATGAAATTCACCCCATACCCATACTTATTGACACTAAGATTGGTAGTAATCTTGTCCCTTTTTTTTTTCTCTCTCTCAATATTTTGACCATTATTAGTATTCCTATCAGTAATATTATTATCTTCATTACGACTTTGACTCGCTCACTATTTCCCTTCCAACAGCCTCGTTCTCATTCAACGCCTTCTTCCTTGCGCTGATCCTGATCCTCGTTCAATCAAACTTCAATAAATAACAAAATGTGATCCCACAACAGTTTGCGGCGGATCTGGATTGAATGACCGATCCAAATTTGTTCACTAAGAATACAAGTCATTTTAATACACAAAAATTGGAAGACAGACTTAACAAGAAGAGGAAGCAATTTGATTTTGGAGCGGATCTGTAGTTGGAATCAGGATTAAAGGACTAATCCATAGTGGGGGTCAGGATTAAATCACAGATCCATATAGTGGGGATCAGGATTAAATGGCGGATCCATATAGTGGGGATCAGGATTAAATGGCGGATCCATATAGTGGGGGGCAGGATTAAATGACAGATCCATATAGTGGGGATCAGGATTCAACGACAGATCCATATAGTGGGGATCAGGATTAAACGACAGATCCATATAGTGGGGATCAGGATTAAACGACAGATCCATGTAGTGGGGATCAGGATTAAACGACAGATCCGTAGTGGGGATCAGGATTAAACGACAGATCCGTAGTGGGGATCAGGATTAAACGACAGATCCATATAGTTGGGATCAGGATTAAATGACAGATCCATATAGTGGGGATCAGGATTAAACGACAGATCCGTACAGGGGATCAGGATTAAACGACAGATCCATATAGTTGGGATCAGGATTAAATGACAGATCCATATAGAGGGGATCAAGATTGAACGACAGATCCGTAGTGGGGATCAGGATTAAACGACAGATCCGTAGTGGGGATCAGGATTAAACGACAGATCCATATAGTGGGGATCAGGATTAAATGACAGATCCATATAGAGGGGATCATGATTAAACGACAGATCCGTAGTGGGGATCAGGATTAAACGACAGATCCGTAGTGGGGATCAGGATTAAATGACAGATCCATATAGTTGGGATAAGAATTCAACGACAGATCCATAGTGGGGATCAGGATGAAACGACAGATCCATATAGTGAGGATAAGGATTCAACGACAGATCCATACAGTGGGGATGAGGATTAAACAACAGATGCATATAGTGGGGATGAGGATTAAATGACAGATCCATACAGTGGGGATCAGGATTAAACGACAGATCCATATAGTGGGGATCAGGATTAAATGACAGATCCATATAGTGGGGATCAGGATTCAACGACAGATCCATATAGTGGGGATCATGATTAAACGACAGATCCATATAGTGGGGATCATGATTAAATGACAGATCCATATAGTGGGGATCATGATTAAACGACAGATCCATATAGTGAGGATCAGGATTGAACGACAGATCCGAAGTGGGGATCAGGATTAAAAGGCGGATCCGTACAGGAGATCAGGATTAAACGACAGATCCATGTGGTGGGGATCAGGATTAAATGACAGATCCATAGTGGGATCAGGATTAAACGACAGATCCGTAGTGGGGATCAGGATTAAACGACAGATCCATATAGTTGGGATCAGGATTCAACGACAGATCCGTAGTGGGGATCAGGATTAAACGACAGATCCATAGAGTGGGGATCAGGATTCAACGACAGATCCGTAGTGGGTATCAGGATTAAACGACAGATACATATAGTGGGGATGAGGATTCAACGACAGATCCATATAGTGGGGATCAGGATTAAACGACAGATCCATACAGTGGGGATAAGGATTAAACAACAGATGCATATAGTGGGGATGAGGATTCAACGACAGATCCATATAGTGGGGATCAGGATTCAACGACAGATCCATATAGTGGGGATCAGGATTGAACGACAGATCCATACAGTGGGGATGAGGATTAAACAACAGATGCATATAGTCGGGATCAGGATTAAATGACAGATCCATATAGTGGGGATCATGATTAAATGATAGATCCATATAGTGGGGATCAGGATTAAATGACAGATCCGTAGTGGGGATCAGGATTAAACGACAGATCCGTAGTGGGGATCAGGATTAAACGACAGATCCGTACAGGGGATCAGGATTAAACGACAGATCCATATAGTGGGGATCAGGATTAAATGACAGATCCGTAGAGGGGATCAGGATTAAACGACAGATCCATATAGTGAGGATCAGGATTAAACGACAGATCCGTAGTGGATATCAGGATTAAAAGGCGGATCCGTAGAGGGGATCAGGATTAAACTACAGATCCGTAGTGGGGATCAGGATTAAAAGGCGGATCCGTAGAGGGGATCAGGATTAAATTACAGATCCGTAGTGGGGAACAGGATTAAAAGGCGGATCCGTAGAGGAGATCATGATTAAAAAGTGGATCCATGGTGGGGGATCAGGATTAAACGTCGAATCTATGGTGGGGATTAGAATTGAACGGCGGATCCAAAGTGGAATTCAGGATTAAAAGGCGGATCCAGGATCTGTTATTGATCATCTGACGAATCATTAAAATACCAATTTTCCACTAAAATCAACGCTGTGAAGAATGTGTCACATAAAGTTATGGCAAAGCGCCATTGAACTTCAATGTTATAATGTTACCATCATATAAGCATTTACAAAATGATACATTTTAAAATAAAATTAAAATTTCCCCAAAATGAAACTGTTAAAACTTTATGTTTTACGTTCCCTTTTAATGGTAAGTACAAGGGAAGTAATTCCTTCAGTCCTTACAACCAACATTTTCTCTAGCTATTAAGAAAATCTTTTACTCATGAAGCGATTCAAAGGACGGAGCCAAGATTGGCTTGATCTTGGTGGAAGTCTTGGCTCTCCCGTGTGTCCTAACTGTGAGTATCTATGGGGTGGTCGTTTGTAATGCGCCGGTCATGGTTTACTGTTGTCATCATGGTTATGTTGACCTGGTTGTATGTGTGTCTGTAGGTGGTGTTGTATGTGTGTCTGTAGGTGGTGTTGTGTGTGTGTCTGTAGGTGGTGTTGTATGTGTGTCTGTAGGTGTTGATGTATACATGTGTGTCCTAATGGTGAGTATCTATGGGGTGGTCGTTTTATAATGCGCCGGTCATGGTTTACTGTTGTCATCATGGTTATGTTGACTTGGTCGTATGTGTGTCTGTAGGTGTTGATGTATGTGTGTCTGTAGGTGGTGTTGTGTGTGTGTCTGTAGGTGGTGGTGTATGTGTGTCTGTAGGTGGTGGTGTATGTGTGTCTGTAAGTGGTGGTGTATGTGTGTCTGTAAGTGGTGGCGTATGTGTGTCTGTAGGTGTTGTATGTGTGTCTGTAGGCGGTGCTGTATGTGTCTGTAGGTGGTGGTGTATGTGTATCTGTAGGTGGTGGTGTATGTGTATCTGTAGGTGATGTTGTATGTGTGTCTGTAGGTGGTGGCGTATGTGTGTCTGTAGGTGTTGGTGTATGTGTATCTGTAGGTGGTGTTGTATGTGTGTCTGTAGGTGTTGTTGTATGTGTGTCTGAAGGTGTTGGTGTATGTGTGTCTGTAGGTGTTGGTGTATGTGTGTCTGTAGTTGTTGGTGTATGTGTGTCTGTAGGTGTTGGTGTATGTGTGCCTGTGTATCTGAAGGTGTTGGTGTATGTGTGTCTGTAGGTGTTGTATGTGTGTCTGTAGGTGTTGGTGTATGTGTGTCTGTAGGTGTTGGTGTATGTGTGTCTGTAGGTGTTGGTGTATGTGTGTCTGTAGGTGTTGTATGTGTGTCTGTAGGTGTTGGGATATGTGTGTCTGTAGGTGGTGTTGTATGTGTGTCTGTAGGTGTTGTATGTGTGTCTGTAGGTGGTGTTGTATGTGTGTCTGTAGTGTTGGTGTATGTGTGTCTGTAGGTGTTGGTGTATGTGTGTCTGTAGGTGGTGTTGTATGTGTGTCTGTAGGTGGTGTTTTATGTGTGTCTGTAGGTGTTAATGTATGTGTGTCTGTAGGTGTTAATGTATGTGTGTCTGTAGGTGTTGGTGTATGTGTGTCTGTAGGTGGTGTTGTATGTGTGTCTGTAGGTGTTGGTGTATGTGTGTCTGTAGTGTTGTTGTATGTGTGTCTGTAGGTGTTGTTGTATGTGTGTCTGTAGGTGGTGTTGTATGTGTGTCTGTAGGTGTTGGTGTATGTGTGTCTGTAAGATGTCAGTGTTTGTAAGTGTTGTTGTATGTGTGTCTGTAGGTGTTGTTGTATGTGTGTCTGTAGGTGTTGGTGTATGTGTGTCTGTAAGATGTCAGTGTTTGTATGTGTAGTTGTATGTGTGTCTGTAAGTGTTGGTGTATATGTGTCTGTAGGTGTTGATGTATGTGTGTCTGTAGGTGTTGGTATATGTGTCTCTGCAGGTGTTGGTGTACGTTTGTATGCATATGTTGGGATGACAGGTGTATCTGCAAGTGTCGGTGCACGTGTGTATCTGCAGGTGTTGGTGTACGTGTGTCTGCAGGTGTTGGTGTACGTGTATCTGCATATGTTGTGATAACGGGTGTATTTACAGGTGCTGGTGTAAGTTGTGTGCCTGAAGATGTTGGTGTACGTGTGTAACTACAGGTGTTGGTGAACGTGCATACCAGCAGGTGTTGATGTAACGTGTGATTATCCAGTGTTGGTGTAACGTGTGTATCTGCAGGTGTTGGTGGTGTACGTGTGTATCTGCAGGTGTTGGTGATGTACGTGTGTATCTGCAGGTGTTGGTGTACGTGTGTGTCTACAGGTGTTGGTGTACGTGTGTATCTGCAGGTGTTGGTGGTGTACCTGTGCGTCTGCAGGTGTTGGTGGGATAGGTGTGTGTCTGCAGGTGTTGGTGGTGTACGTGTGTATACAGTCCTTCGAATGAGACTATAAACCGAGGTTCCGTGTGTGAACGCACGCATAACATCTTGCACACACGTCAAATCCCATCACCAACTTTCGGAAGAGAAGGCCAGTTTGGCCGTTGGTATGGATGACACGTTACACACAGCATGCACCCTGCGTGAAAAATGGAAAGAATGAAGGAATTAAGGAAAATGAGTGATCGATATTGAACGATACTGACTGGATGACACGGGAAACGACTGAATGAAGCGCCAGCTGGCAGCTCTTCAGTCGGCACTACCCAGGTAGGCAGCCCGTTGTGTAAACGAGTGTGGATTGTAAAGCGCTTACAGCTTGGTCTGTAGCCGAGAATAGGCGCTATATAAGTATTCATTATTATTATTATCTGCAGGTGTTGGTGTAACGTGTATATCTTCAGGTGTTGGTGGGGTAAGTGTGTATCTGTAGGTGTTGGTGTACGTGTGTATCTGCAGGTGTTGGTGTAACGTGTGTATCTGCAGGTGTTGGCGGTGTGCGTGTGTAGGTGTTGGTGGGGTAGGTGTGTATCTGCAGGTGTTGGTGTAACGTGTGTATCTGCAGGTGTTGGTGATGTACGTGAGTATCTGCAGGTGTTGGTGTACGTGTATATCTGCAGGTGTTGGTGGTGTACATGTGCGTCTGCAGGTGTTGGTGTACGTGTGTATCTGCAGGTGTTCGTGGTGTACGTGTGTGTCTGCAGGTGTTGGTGTACGTGTGTGTATCTGCAGGCGTTGGTGGTGTACGTGTGTGTGTCTGCATGTGTTGGTCTAACGTGTGTATCTAGAGGTGTTGGTGTAACGTGTGTATCTGCAGGTGATGGTCTAACG
>CM065743.1:50001754-50014254 GCA_033310375.1 Conus canariensis | reverse complement strand
GTGTGTGTGTGCGTGTGCGTGCGTGCGTGCTCGAGTGTATGCGTGCATGTATGTGTCTGAGTATATTCTCTGTAAGTGGATGCATGCGCGTCTGTAATAATGCGTGTAAGCGAAAGTATGACTGATCATTGATATTGTAGATTCTAAAGTTTCCGCTGTTCATTCACTCTCTCTGATAAGACAGTACTTGTAAGAAATAGTTCACTACGACTGTTATTACTATACGTTTTGAGGCCAGATCCTGTTGGACACGGATCAACTTTGTACATGTATGTATTTGATTATTCTACGCATGCAACCATTAATTATTTGATGCTACAATTTTGGAAGGACAGAAGGCTTGCTATTCCCTTTTAGCAGTTCTTTTCCATTTAGATTGTCGGCTTCACTGATTTGATATTGCATGCCGATTATAATAAAGAAAGGCACTGTTTTCTTTCAATGGCAGCCATTTTGGAAAAGCGAAAATCGGATAAAACATACTGAAATTGGATAAAAATTTAGATACTATGAATCATTCTGGTTAACTGAATAATTTTCTTGATTGAGACCAAAATTCAGTATAAAATAATCACAATCAGGCATCATTTGTCCTCTATATTTGCAGTTTACAAATCTGGTGGCGGCCATCTTGGATTTTACGCAATAACTCAAAATGCCCAACATTTACGAAGTGGCTTCCAACGGATTTAGATTCAGCTCCCCAAAATCATGTTAGATCAACAAAAAACCGTAATATATAACACAGAACAAGGTACCCCTAAATATCGCCTGGACTAACAAGCAGGTGTGAAAGTATTTCTGTGTTCTGACACTTGTTGACACGCGTCACGCTTACCATGTTCCGTTGATTAGCATTCATCCAGTTGCTACTTTTTAAAGAAACAATGTCTCCATTTAAAGCAAGTTGACACTTGCCATGAAGAGTCACCTCCGGAAAACACACACACACACACACACACACACACATACACACACAAGAATCCAACGCAGTGACAATCTAAACGTATGTCAATAATGATTCCAGCATGATTAGTTATTATAATTTTTGTGTATTCGTTGGGTATCAACAGAGTGTCGATCTAACAAGAATTAGGATTAGTTTAGAAGAAAAATTCTTCAAAGATCTTGATTAGATTTTAACGCATTTTGGTCTGTTCTTTTCTTGTTCTTCTGTTTCTTTCTTTCTTGAATTTATTCTTGATTCCTTTATTGTGAATTTTTAAAGTAAAATATACTTTCATCACTTGGACTTTTGTTTTTATGGTGCAAAAACCATCAAAGAAGACTGATCAAATAGACATTTTTGTTGTTTTGTTTTGTTTTTTAAGCAGTTCAGACAATTATAATGTTTGTACACAAAGTGTAAAATAAATAGGCTATGGTTGAAAAAAAAGTCTTGTACTGGTGTGATATAAACTCTCTCTCCCTGTCTCTGTCTGTCTGTCTCTGTCTCTGTCTGTCTGTCTGTTTCTCTCTCTCTCTGTCTCTGTCTGTCTGTCTGTCTGTCTGTCTGTCTCTCTCTCCCCCTCCCTCCTTTCCCCCTCGCCTCTCTCCACTACATTATGCCTCTTTCTCTCTCTCTTTCTCTCTCTCTTTCTCTGTCCTTGTCCCTGTCTCTGTCTGTCTTTCTTTCTTTCTTTTTTCTTTCTTTCTGTCTGTTTATTTCTCTCTCCCTGCCTCTGCCTCTGTCTTCGTCTGTTTCTAGGTTAGGTAAACAAGAATCAGTGTTTTAAGATGTTGCAGAGAGAGAAAGAGACAGACAGACAGACAGATAGACAGACAGACAGAGACAGACAGACAGACAGAGACAGAGAGAGAGAGACAGAGAGAGAGAGAATTGGGGTGGGGGGCATTCTGGGATGAAAATATATTTGTCCTCATGGGGGGCATAATAGATATGGGGGGGGGGGGGGGGCATTTTAGATTGTCCCCCAGGGGGACGTGTCAGCATACCCAACATGCCCCCCGGGGGACATTCTAGCATACCCAACATGTCCCCCGGGGGACATTCTGGGATACTGAAAAGTCCCCCGGGGGCATTCTGGGATACTGAAACGTCCCCCAGGGGCATTCTGGGATGGGGGGCAATCTGGGGTGTTACACCGGTTCGAATCTCCGCCCGGCCGTTTCGGTAGAGGGGGATTTTTTTCCTCGAAGTTAACATTGGTTCTGACTCCATTTCCCATAGTCCTTCGAATGAGACTATAAACCGAGGTTCCGTGTGTGAACGCACGCATAACATCTTGCACACACGTCAAATCCCATCACCAACTTTCGGAAGAGAAGGCCAGTTTGGCCGTTGGTATGGATGACACGTTACACATAGCATGCACACTGCGTGAGAAATGGAAAGAATGAAGAAAGTAAGGAAACTGAGTGAACGATATTGAACAATATTGACTGGGTGACACGGGAAACGACTGAATGAAGCGCCAGCTGGCAACTCTTCAGTCGGCACTACCCAGGTAGGCAGCCCGTTGTGTAAACAAGTGTGGATTGTAAAGCGCTTAGAGCTTGGTCTCTAACCGACGATAAGCGCTGTATAAGTATTCATGATGATGATGATGATGATGATGATGATAATGATAATAATACTGATAATAATAATAATAATAATAATAATAATAAGGCTGAAATTCCACAACTTCGGACATGTGACAAGTGGCCGAGGGGTAGAACATCTTTCCGAAATCAAAGCACACCTTGAAATACCCACCCATCTACAAGTTAAAGGTTTGACTCCTCCCGGAAAAACAATTCTGGCAGCATGAGGACATCTAGAAGTCATGACCTGGATGCGAGCCAGCCCCCTTAGTGGGAGGAGTTCAGGGCCGAAACATGTGTCTGAGAGGGCGGGTGTGGGTGTGTGCGTGTGTGTGTGTGGGGGTGGGGGGGGTGGGGGTGGGGAATGTGCTCTCCTGAAGGCCTTTTTCTTATTGACTCACGGACAGACTATTGACTTCCAGGAATAGTTCGAGGGGTATCCGGGAAAGACCGGATGACATTGGGAAAGACCAGATTAACAGGCTCTGTGGGCTGACTCCCTGCCTTGCCTTTCTCCATATTGCTACCAGTACCAAAAACAATAGATGCTCCCAGGATTCACCGAAAGAGAGAGAGAATCGTGAATCTATCGGCGCCAAACCGATCATGAACGGAAAGCCACAACGGACCATGAGTAATGAACAGACACAATTCACAGGAAAGTCTAACTGGGCGCGGCATGAAGATTGATATACTGACAGATGGCGGCATACAGACACCAAAGATTCCTATAATGACAAATGGCGGCATACAGACACCCAAGATTCCTATAATGACAAATGGCGGCATACAGACACCAAAGATTCCTATAATGACAAATGGCGGCATACAGACACCGAAGATTCCTATAATGACAAATGGCGGCATACAGACACCGAAGATTCCTATAATGACAAATGGCGGCATACAGACACCTAAGATTCCTATAATGACAAATGGCGGCATACAGACACCGAAGATTCCTATAATGCCAAATGGCGGCATACAGACACCAAAGATTCCTATAAGCGGCATACAGACTGGTTGATTCCTATAATGACAAATGGCGGCATGCAGACTCCAATGATTCCTTAATGACAAATGGCGGCATACAGACACCGTGATTCCTATGATGACAAATGGCGGCATACAGACCCAATGATTCCTATAATGACAAATGGTCGGCATACAGACTATGTTGATTTCCTATAATGACAAATGGCGGCATACAGACACCAAAGATTCCTATAATGACAAATGGCGGCATACAGACCCCATGATTCCTATAATGACAAATGGCGGCATACAGACACCAGAAGATTCGTATAATGACAAATGGCGGCATACAGACCCATGATTCCTGTAATGACAAATGGCGGCATACAGACTCCGAATGATTTCTATAATGACAAATGGCGGCATACACGGTCATAGATTCCTGATAATGACAAATGGCGGCATACAGACTGCGTGATTCCTATAATGACAAATGGCGGCATACAGACCCGAAGATTCCTATAATGACAATGGCGGCATACAGACTGTGTTGATTCCTATAATGACAAGATGGCGGCATACAGACCCAAGATTCCTATAATGACAAATGGCGGCATACAAACTGAAGATTCCTATAATGACAAATGGCGGCATACAGACACCATGAAGATTCCTATAATGACAAATGGCGGCATACAGACACCAAAGATTCCTATAATGACAAATGGCGGCATACAGACACCTATGATTCCTATAATGACAAATGGCGGCATACAGACACCTGAATGATTCCTATAATGACAAATGGCGGCATACAGACCAGAAGGATTCCTATAATGACAAATGGCGGCATACAGACACTAAGATTCCTATAATGACAAATGGCGGCATACAGACTGTCGATGATTCCTATAATGACAAATGGCGGCATACAGACACCAAAGATTCCTATAATGACAAATGGCGGCATACAGACACCAATGATTCCTATAATGACAATGGCGGCATACAGACACCGAAAGATTCCTATAATGACAAATGGCAGGCATAACAGACACGAATGATTCCTATAATGACAAATGGCGGCATACAACACTGTGATTCCTATAATGACAAATGGCGGCATACAGACACCGATGATTCCTTAATGACAAATGGCGGCATACAGACAGTGATTCCTATAATGACAAATGGCGGCATACAGACACTCCATGATTCCTATAATGACAAATGGCGGCATACAGACACATAGTTGATTCCTATAATGACAAATGGGGCATACTGACTGTGTTGATTCCTATAATGACAAATGGCGGCATACAGACTCCGATGATTCCTATAATGACAAATGGCGGTATACAGACTCCGATGATTCCTATAATGACAAATGGCGCATACAGACTCCAATGATTCCTATAATGACAAATGGCGGCATACAGACTCCAATGATTCCAGTAATGACAAATGGCGGATACAGACTGTTGATTCCTATAATGAGAAATGGCGGCATACAGACACTGAAGATTACTATAATGACAAATGGCGGCATACAGACTCCGATGATTCCTATAATGACAAATAGTGGCATACAGACCGTGTTGATTCCTATAATGACAAATGCCAGCATACAGACTCCCATGATTCCTATAATGACAAATGGCAGCATAACAGACACCGAAGATTCCTATAATGACAAATAGCGGCATACTGACTGTGTTGATTCCTATAATAAAAAATGGCGGCATACAGACACTGAAGATTCCTATAATGACAAATGGCAGCCTACAGACACCGAAGATTCCTATAATGACAAATGGCGGCATACAGACTCCCATGATTCCTATAATGACAAATGGCAGCATACAGACACCGATGATTCCTATAATGACAAATGGCGGCATACAGACTGTGTTGATTCCTATAATGACAAATGGCGGCATACAGACTCGATGATTCCTATAATGACAAATGGCGACATACAGACTCCGATGATTCCTATTATGACAAATGGCGGCATACAGACACTGAAGATTCCTATAATGACAAATAGTGGCATACAGACTCCGATGATTCCTATAATGACAAATGGCAGCAAACAGACACTGAAGATTCCTATGATGACAAATGGCGGCATACAGACAACGAAGATTCCTATCGTGACAAATGGCGGCATACAGACTCCCATGATTCCTATAATGACAAATGGTGGCATACAGACTCCAATGATTCCTGTAATGACAAATGGCGGCATACAGACTCCAATGATTCCTATAATGACAAATGGCGGCATACAGACACTGAAGATTCCTATAATGACAAATGGTGGCATACAGACTGTGTTGATTCCTATAATGACAAATGGTTGCATACAGACTCCAATGATTCCTATAATGACAAATGGCGGCATATAGACTCCAATGATTCCTAAAATGACAAATGGCGGTATACAGACTGTGTTGATTCCTATAATGACAAATGGCGGCATACTGACACAGAAGATTCCTATAATGACAAATGGCGGCATACAGACTCCGATGATTCCTAAAATGAGAAATGGTGGCATACAGACTGTGTTGATTCCTATAATGACAAATGCCGGCATACAGACTCCCATGATTCCTATAATGACCAATGGCGGCATACAGACACCGAAGATTCCTATAATGACAAATGGCGGCATACTGACTGTGTTGATTCCTATAATGACAAATAGCGGCATACAGACACTGAAGATTCCTATAATGACAAATGGCAGCATACAGACACTGATGATTCCTATAATGACAAATGGCGGCATAGACACTCCCATGATTCCTGTGATGACAAATAGCGGCATACAGACACCGAAGATTCCTATAATGACAAATGGCGGCATACTGACTGTGTTGATTCCTATAATGACAAATGGCGGCTTACAGACTCCGATGATTCCTATAATGACAAATGGTGGTATACAGACTCCGATGATTCCTATAATGACAAATGGCGCATACAGACTCCGATGATTCCTATAATGACAAATGGTGGCATACAGACTCCCATGATTCCTATAATGATAAATGGCAGCATAGCGACACCGAAGATTCCTAAAATGACAAATGGCGGCATACACACTCCCATGATTCCTATAATGACAAATGGTGGCATACAGACTCCAATGATTCCTGTAATGACAAATGGTGGCATACAGACTGCGTTGATTCCTATAATGACAAATGGCGGCATACAGACTGTGTTGATTCCTATAATGACAAATGGCGGCATACAGACTCCAATGATTCCTATGATGACAAATGGCGGCATACAGACTCCAATGATTCCTATAATGACAAATGGCGGCATACAGACTCCGATGATTCCTATAATGACAAATGGTGGCATACAGACTGTGTTGATTCCTATAATGACAAATGGCGGCATACAGACACTGAAGATTCCTATAATGACAAATGGCGGCATACAGACTCTGATGATTCCTATAATGACAAATGGCGGCATACAGACTGCGTTGATTGCTATAATGACAAATGGCAGCATAGAGACACCGAAGATTCCTATAATCACAAATGGCGGCATACAGACTCCCATGGTTCCTATAATGACAAATGGCGGCATACAGACTCCAATGATTCCTGTAATGACAAATGGCGGCATACAGACTCCAATGATTCCTATAATGACAAATGGCGGCATACAGACTGTGTTGATTCCTATAATGACAAATGGCGGTATACAGACTGTGTTGATTCCTATAATGACAAATGGCGGCATACAGACTCTGATGATTCCTATAATGACAAATGGCGGCATACAGACTGTGTTGATTCCTATTATGACAAATGGTGGCATACAGACTCCGAAGATTCCTATAATGACAAATGGTGGCATACAGACTGTGTTGATTCCTATAATGACAAATGGCAGCATACAGACACCGAAGATTCCTATAATGACAAATGGCGGCATACAGACACCGAAGATTCCTATAATGACAATGGTGGCATACAGACTGCGTTGATTCCTATAATGACAAATGGCGGCATACAGACCCTGATGATTCCTATAATGACAAATGGCGGCATACAGACTGTGTTGATTCCTATAATGACAAATGGCTGCATACAGACACTGAAGATTCCTATAATGACAAATGGCGGCATACAGACTCCGATGATTCCTACAATGACAAATGGTGGCATACAGACTGTGTTGATTCCTATAATGACAAATGCCGGCATACAGACTCCCATGATTCCTATAATGACAAATGGCGGCATACAGACACTGAAGATTCCTATAATGAGAAATGGCGGCATACTGACTGTGTTGATTCCTATAATGACAAATGGCGGCATACAGCACACGAAGATTCCTATAATGACAAATGGCGGCATACAGACTCCCATGATTCCTATAATGACAAATGGCAGCATACAGACACCGATGATTCCTATAATGACAAATGGTGGCATACAGACTGTGTTGATTCTATAATGACAAATGGCGGCATACAGACTCCGATGATTCCTATAATGACAAATGGCGGCATACAGACTCCGATGATTCCTATAATGACAAATGGCGACATACAGACTGCGTTGATTCCTATAATGACAAATGGCGGCATACAGACCCTGATGATTCCTATAATGACAAATGGCGGCATACAGACTGTGTTGATTCCTATAATGACAAATGGCGACATACAGACTCCGATGATTCCTATTATGACAAATGGCGGCATACAGACACTGAAGATTCCTATAATGACAAATAGTGGCATACAGACTCCGATGATTCCTATAATGACAAATGGCAGCATACAGACACTGAAGATTCCTATGATGACAAATGGCGGCATACAGACAACGAAGATTCCTATCGTGACAAATGGCGGCATACAGACTCCCATGATTCCTATAATGACAAATGGTGGCATACAGACTCCAATGATTCCTGTAATGACAAATGGCGGCATACAGACTCCAATGATTCCTATAATGACAAATGGCGGCATACAGACACTGAAGATTCCTATAATGACAAATGGTGGCATACAGACTGTGTTGATTCCTATAATGACAAATGGTAGCATACAGACTCCAATGATTCCTATAATGACAAATGGCGGCATATAGACTCCAATGATTCCTAAAATGACAAATGGCGGATACAGACTGTGTGATTCCTATAATGACAAATGGCGGCATACTGACACAGAAGATTCCTATAATGACAAATGGCGGCATACAGACTCCGATGATTCCTAAATGAGAAATGGTGGCATACAGACTGTGTTGATTCCTATAATGACAAATGCCGGCATACAGACTCCCATGATTCCTATAATGACCAATGGCGGCATACAGACACCGAAGATTCCTATAATGACAAATGGCGGCATACTGACTGTGTTGATTCCTATAATGACAAATGGCGGCATACAGACACTGAAGATTCCTATAATGACAAATGGCAGCATACAGACACTGATGATTCCTATAATGACAAATGGCGGCATAGACACTCCATGATTCCTGTGATGACAATGCGGCATACAGACACCGAAGATTCTATAATGACAAATGGTCGGCATACAGACTGCGTTGATTCCTATAATGACAAATGGCGGCATACAGACCCTGATGATTCCTATAATGACAAATGGCGGCATACAGACTGGTTGATTCCTATAATGACAAATGGCGCATACAGACACTGAAGATTCCTATAATGACAAATGGCGGCATACAGACTCCGATGATTCCTACAATGACAAATGGTGGCATACAGACTGTGTTGATTCCTATAATGACAAATGCCGGCATACAGACTCCATGATTCCTATAATGACAAATGGCGGCATACAGACACTGAAGATTCCTATAATGAGAAATGGCGGCATACTGACTGTGTTGATTCCTATAATGACAAATGGCGGCATACAGACACCGAAGATTCCTATAATGACAAATGGCGGCATACAGACTCCATGATTCCTATAATGACAAATGGCAGATACAGACACCGATGATTCCTATAATGACAAATGGTGGCATACAGACTGTGTTGATTCCTATAATGACAAATGGCGGCATACAGACTCCGATGATTCCTATAATGACAAATGGCGGCATACAGACTCCGATGATTCCTATAATGACAAATGGCGACATACAGACTGCGTTGATTCCTATAATGACAAATGGCGGCATACAGACTCTGATGATTCCTATAATGACAAATGGCGCATACAGACACCGAAGATTCCTATAATTACAAATGGCGACATACACACTCCCATGATTCCTATAATGACAAATGGCGGCATACAGACTCCAATGATTCCTTAATGACAAATGGCGGCATACAGACTCCAATGATTCCTATAATGACAAATGGCGGCATACAGACACTGAAGATTCCTATAATGACAAATGGTGGCATACAGACTGTGTTGATTCCTATAATGACAAATGGTGGCATACAGACTCCAAAGATTCCTATAATGACAAATGGTGGCATACAGACTGTGTTGATTCCTATAATGACAAATGGCGGCATACAGACTCCATGATTCCTGTAATGACAAATGGCGGCATACAGACTGTGTTGATTCCTATAATGACAAATGGTGGCATACAAACTCCGATGATTCCTATAATGACAAATGGCGGCATACAGACTCCGATGATTCCTATAATGACAAATGGCTGCATTCAGACACTGATGATTCCTATAATGACAAATGGCGGCATACAGACTACGATGATTCCTATAATGACAAATGGCTGCATTCAGACACTAATGATTCCTATAATGACAAATGGCGGCATACAGACTCCGATGATTTCTATAATGACAAATGGCTGCATTCAGACACTTATGATTCCTATAATGACAAATGGCGGCATAGAGACTCCGCTGAATGTACAGTGCGCTGCACCAGCAGATGAAACGTCGGAAAACCAAGACCAAGATTCAAACCACAGTGCCAAGGATACTGATTACCGATTGCTTACTGAGACGAAGAATTTGTCCCAGCTCTCGATGCCAAGTGCCAGAAACTGAACTTTCCACCTGCAAATACAAATCAGAAATAGAAGAAATTAAATAAAACAAAAATCCACAAACTGGATGTGCTTCAAAAAAAGGGAAAAATGGTACAGAAATAAGCGACAGTTAGAGAAATTTTGTACAGAGCTGGTAGCGACGCCCCTCAAGTGAAACAATCAAAGGTGAAGACACCTCCTGGAAAATCCAGACGCTGGTGGAAGATCAATAAAATCTGAAAGAGAAACATTGATCTCAAGAGTCAGATGAAGGGTGCGTGGAATGATTTCATCATGGGAGAAAGAGTTACCTACCCTACGTGTGCGTTATTTACTGTCAACTATTCCTTACCTCATCTAAGAATTCTTTTCACTCCAAAGAGTCTCCTCTCTTAGGCTTTACCAACCCTTTTAAGTCTGCGCTCTCTCATCCACTGACAGATTTATTTGACTGGGGATGAGGATAGAGGGAAAGGGACGGGGGCGCGGTAATGTCGTGTTCCATTCTTCGGTGTGGGTGATATTGTCTTCATGGAACGACCAATGAGTCTCAAGCAGACCATTCAGGTGCCACAAGACTATCTCCACCCATCAGTTCAGCCATTATTTACTACGAAGCAATACCGTCAGCTAGAAGACAACGACTCCATTCGCGTGTCCGTAAACCAGTACAGAGGAAGTGACATGCATGTATGTATGACTAGGGGTGTGGGGGGGGGGGGGGGGGGGTCCAGTAAAACATGAACGTTTTTCTCTTACAGCGGTTGTGCAGCTCATGAAAACGGTTTGTTCCGGTGTCCAAAAAGTTCTTCATACAAGCTCTTTGTTTCAGTTCCCCCGAAGATCAGACCTGGTGACACGACCACTCTGATAGAAATCGACGAAAACCAGAATACCAGTTTGGTGTGTTCCTCAATGGGTATACCAGTTCCCAACATCACCTGGACTCGGTTAGACGGCATGCCGCTTCCTACAGGGTATGCTCAGTACAGGGTGAGTGGATGAAGCCTGACTTTCCCTTTGAAAACAAAGGGCCACAACTCGGACGTGAGGGGAATGGGAGGGACAGGGGGCAGGAAATGTTATGGAGAATGAAAATGAAAGGGAGAAGGGAAGCAACATGGCGACAGAGTGGTCAATTAAGGATATTGCGGATGCCCACATCGTCTTTTTTCTTAGTTTATTTTCATGCTATCGACGATGCAGACTCAGTGAGGCTGTGATTTAAATCTACCTGCTGTCCAGTAGAGCCTTTGTTTAAATAAGATACATTCGTACCGTTTGCACAGATTCCAACAAACTCGGCAGAATTTACATGTAAAGTACCCACTCTGTGAAGAATCCCTGTAAATGAAATTAATCGCATAAAGTGCATCAAAGGTGTTATTTGTTATTCATTTTAGTATCTTGTGACTTTTTCGACGTCGAATTTTAAGAGGAGAAAAGCCAAAGCAACTTATCCAAATTATTTGAAATATGAGCGTTTGTTGTAGATGACAAAGTAAAAGCAGAAAAAAGAAGTTCTGCAAAGCAATCCTTCCGTGATTCTGACAATGATATAGAAAAATGACATATGAGGGATTGATCTGTTTCTTTGTTGCTCTTGTTTCTTTGTTTGCTTTTCAGTAGGAAGCTGAGGATTGGCTTGGTGGGTAGGGTGGAGGCGGGGTTGGCCGTGAAGGGGGGGGGGGGGTATTATTATGGTAGTCAGTGTTAACGTTTAAACTCTTCACTGGCAGCACGTAGAGTCCATTGAGTTCTGTCTCCGTCGCTAGGTCTGGCACTTGCTACGGGGCTCCATCAACAATGTCTGACAGAGACAGCAGCTGTGGCCACAATAATATTGTCATTTACCACAGAGAGAAGAACTCACCTGCGATGGAGCTCATCAATAATATCTAATAGTGTCAGTAGCATCAGACTCAT
>CM065743.1:49979254-49996754 GCA_033310375.1 Conus canariensis | reverse complement strand
AGAACAGAAGATTCTACGCCCGCCTCGACTGCATTGTCAATGGTGAGGACAGGAGGCTGCCCGGTGTAACACGCTAGAAACGCTACCCCGTGCCAAATACACTACCAAGGATTTTTTTTTTTTTTAATTTTTTTTTTAATAATTTCCTGAAGTCGCTTTGATCCCTGTTGCAAAAGAAATCAAAAGGGAGAAAACTAATGTTGAAAGGCAAGTGAAAAGGGAGAAAACTAATGTTGAAAGGCAAGTGAGTGGTAGTGTGTTTACTGCGAAGAATGATTCTTGGTTATTTATTACACTGGGATGTCTTGTTTGCCTACGGTCTCATCCCAACCTCATCTTACTCATCACCCTCATCTCACTCAGCTTCACTTTCCAGCCCTTACGCCTCTGTGTGTGTGTGTGTGTGTGTGTGTGTGTGTGTGTGTGTGTGTGTGTGTGTGTGTGCGCGCGTGCGTGCGTGCGTGCTTGTGTGTGTGTGTTTGTGTGCGTGTGTGTGTGTGTGTGTGAGGAGAGAGAGAGAGAGAGAGAGAGAGAGAGAGGAGAGAGAGAGAGAGAGAGAGAGAGAACACGAGAACACGAGAACACGAGGACACGAGAACTACTGGGTATATCGCCTTTGACTTTAAGAAGTGCTTGAATAGATGATACGAAGCACAGAGTGAGGATAACGATATATGCATTACTCTGTCTGTCTGTCTCTGTCTGGCTGGCTGGCTGGCTGGCTGGCTGTCTGTCTGTCTGTCTGTCTCTCTCTCTCTCTCTCTCTCTCTCTCTCTCTCTCTCTCTCTCTGAAACGCCTTTCAAGCTGTTGATGACTTCTGTTGGCTCCCAGGTTACCCCCGACCCAGGGTTCACTGGGAGAAGGTGGTGAGTGGAGGGAGGGTGGTGCTAACCGACAACGACTTCTACGTCAACTCCAAACAGACCACAGACAATCAGAACATGAAGTCCGGGGAACAGTGGTACACTCTCAAGGTACTCCCTCTTCCTGTACAGTATTCTGCTGTACGTTTGTCGTTGTACTCCCTCTTCCTGTACAATATTCTGCTGTACGTTTGTCATTGTACTCCCTCTTCCTGTACAATATTCTGCTGTACGTTTGTCATTGTACTCCCTCTTCCTGTACAATATTCAGCTGTACGTTTGTCGTTGTACTCCCTCTTCCTGTACAATATTCTGCTGTACGTTTGTCATTGTACTCTCTCTTCCTGTACAATATTCTGCTGTACGTTTGTCGTTGTACTCCCTCTTCCTGTACAATATTCTGCTGTACGTTTGTCGTTGTACTCCCTCTTCCTGTACAATATTCTGCTGAACGTTTGTCGTTGTACTCCCTCTTCCTGTACAATATTCTGCTGTACGTTTGTCGTTGTACTCCCTCTTCCTGTACAATATTCTGCTGTACGTTTGTCGTTGTACTCTCTCTTCCTGTACAATATTCTGCTGTACGTTTGTCGTTGTACTCCCTCTTCCTGTACAGTATTCTGCTGTACGTTTGTCGTTGTACTCTCTCTTCCTGTACAGTATTCTGCTGTACGTTTGTCGTTGTACTCCCTCTTCCTGTACAGTATTCTGCTGTACGTTTGTCGTTGTACTCCCTCTTCCTGTACAATATTCTGCTGTACGTTTGTCGTTGTACTCCCTCTTCCTGTACAGTATTCTGCTGTACGTTTGTCATTGTACTCCCTCTTCCTGTACAATATTCTGCTGTACGTTTGTCGTTGTACTCCCTCTTCCTGTACAGTATTCTGCTGTACGTTTGTCGTTGTACTCCCTCTTCCTGTACAGTATTCTGCTGTACGTTTGTTGTTGTACTCCCTCTTCCTGTACAATATTCTGCTGTACGTTTGTCGTTGTACTCCCTCTTCCTGTACAGTATTCTGCTGTACGTTTGTCGTTGTACTCCCTCTTCCTGTACAATATTCTGCTGTACGTTTGTCGTTGTACTCCCTCTTCCTGTACAGTATTCTGCTGTACGTTTGTCATTGTACTCCCTCTTCCTGTACAATATTCTGCTGTACGTTTGTCGTTGTACTCCCTCTTCCTGTACAGTATTCTGCTGTACGTTTGTCGTTGTACTCCCTCTTCCTGTACAGTATTCTGCTGTACGTTTGTTGTTGTACTCCCTCTTCCTGTACAATATTCTGCTGTACGTTTGTCGTTGTACTCCCTCTTCCTGTACAATATTCTGCTGTACGTTTGTCGTTGTACTCCCTCTTCCTGTACAATATTCTGCTGTACGTTTGTCGTTGTACTCCCTCTTCCTGTACAATATTCTGCTGTACGTTTGTCGTTGTACTCCCTCTTCCTGTACAGAATTCTGCTGTACGTTTGTCGTTGTACTCTCTCTTCCTGTACAATATTCTGCTGTACGTTTGTCGTTGTACTCCCTCTTCCTGTACAATATTCTGCTGTACGTTTGTCGTTGTACTCCCTCTTCCTGTACAATATTCTGCTGTACGTTTGTCGTTGTACTCTCTCTTCCTGTACAATATTCTGCTGTACGTTTGTCGTTGTACTCCTCTCTTCCTGTACATATTCTGCTGTACGTTTGTCGTTGTACTCCCTCTTCCTGTACAATATTCTGCTGTACGTTTGTCGTTGTACTCCTCTCTTCCTGTACAATATTCTGCTGTACGTTTGTCGTTGTACTCCCTCTTCCTGTACAGTATTCTGCTGTAGTTTGTCGTTGTACTCCCTCTTCCTGTACAATATTCTGCTGTACGTTTGTCGTTGTACTCTCTTCCTGTACATATTCTGTACGTTTGTCGTTGTACTCCCTCTTCCTGTACAGTATTCTGCTGTACGTTTGTCGTTGTACTCCTCTCTTCCTGTACAGTATTCTGCTGTACGTTTGTCGTTGTACTCCCTCTTCCTGTACAAGTATTCTGCTGTACGTTTGTCGTTGTACTCCCTCTTCCTGTACAATATTCTGCTGTACGTTTGTCGTTGTACTCCCTCTTCCTGTACAGTATTCTGCTGTACGTTTGTCGTTGTACTCCCTCTTCCTGTACAATATTCTGCTGTACGTTTGTCGTTGTACTCCCTCTTCCTGTACAGTATTCTGCTGTACGTTTGTCGTTGTACTCCCTCTTCCTGTACAATATTCTGCTGTACGTTTGTCGTTGTACTCCCTCTTCCTGTACAGTATTCTGCTGTACGTTTGTCATTGTACTCCCTCTTCCTGTACAATATTCTGCTGTACGTTTGTCGTTGTACTCCCTCTTCCTGTACAGTATTCTGCTGTACGTTTGTCGTTGTACTCCTCTTCCTGTACAGTATTCTGCTGTACGTTTGTTGTTGTACTCCCTCTTCCTGTACAATATTCTGCTGTACGTTTGTCGTTGTACTCCCTCTTCCTGTACAGTATTCTGCTGTACGTTTGTCGTTGTACTCCCTCTTCCTGTACAATATTCTGCTGTACGTTTGTCGTTGTACTCCCTCTTCCTGTACATATTCTGCTGTACCGTTTGTCATTGTACTCCCTCTTCCTGTACAATATTCTGCTGTACGTTTGTCGTTGTACTCCCTCTTCCTGTACATATTCTGCTGTACGTTTGTCGTGTACTCCCTCTTCCTGTACAGTATTCTGCTGTACGTTTGTTGTTGTACTCCCTCTTCCTGTACAATATTCTGCTGTACGTTTGTCGTTGTACTCCCTCTTCCTGTACAATATTCTGCTGTACGTTTGTCGTTGTACTCCCTCTTCCTGTACAATATTCTGCTGTACGTTTGTCGTTGTACTCCCTCTTCCTGTACAGTATTCTGCTGTACGTTTGTCGTTGTACTCTCTCTTCCTGTACAATATTCTGCTGTACGTTTGTCGTTGTACTCCCTCTTCCTGTACAATATTCTGCTGTACGTTTGTCGTTGTACTCCCTCTTCCTGTACAATATTCTGCTGTACGTTTGTCGTTGTACTCTCTCTTCCTGTACAATATTCGCTGTAGTTTGTCGTTGTACTCTCTCCTGTACAGTATCTGCTGTACTTTCGTTGTACTCCCTCTTCCTGTACAATATTCTGCTGTACGTTTGTCGTTGTACTCCCTCTTCCTGTACAATATTCTGCTGTACGTTTGTCGTTGTACTCCCTCTTCCTGTACAGTATTCTGCTGTAGTTTGTCGTTGTACTCCCTCTTCCTGTACAATATTCTGCTGTACGTTTGTCGTTGTACTCCCTCTTCCTGTAACAGTATTCTGCTGTACGTTTGTCGTTGTACTCCCTCTTCCTGTACATATTCTGCTGTACGTTTGTTCGTTGTACTCCCTCTTCCTGTACAGTATTCTGCTGTACGTTTGTCGTTGTACTCCCTCTTCCTGTACAGTATTCTGCTGTACGTTTGTCGTTGTACTCCCTCTTCCTGTACAGTATTCTGCTGTACTTTGTCGTTGTACTCCCTCTTCCTGTACAGTATTCTGCTGTACGTTTGTCGTTGTACTCCCTCTTCCTGTACAGTATTCTGCTGTACGTTTGTCGTTGTACTCCCTCTTCGTGTACAGATATTCTGCTGTACGTTTGTCGTTGTACTCCCTCTTCCTGTACAATATTCTGCTGTACGTTTGTCGTTGTAACTCTCTCTTCCTGTACGTATTCTGCTGTACGTTTGTCTTGTACTCCCTCTTCCTGTACAATATTCTGCTGTACATTTGTCGTTGTACTCCCTTTCCTGTACAGTATTCTTCTGTACGTTTGTCGTTGTACTTCCCTCTTCCTCTACAGTATTCTGCTGTACGTTTGTCGTTGTACTCCCTCTTCCTGTACAATATTCTGCTGTAGGTTTGTCGTTGTACTCCCTCTTCCTGTACAATATTCCGCTGTACGTTTGTCATTGTACTCCCTCTTCCTGTACAATATTCCGCTGTACGTTTGTCATTGTACTCCCTCTTCCTGTACAATATTCTGCTGTACGTTTGTCGTTGTACTCTCTCTTCCTGTACAATATTCTGCTGTACATTTGTCGTTGTTCTCTCTCTTCCTGTACAATATTCCGCTGTAGGTTTGTCGTTGTACTCTCTCTTCCTGTACAATATTCCGCTGTAGGTTAGTCGTTGTACTCTCTCTTCCTGTACAATATTCCGCTGTACATTTGTCGTTGTACTCCCTCTTCCTGTACAGTATTCTGCTGTACGTTTGTCATTGTACTCCCTCTTCCTGTACAATATTCTGCTGTACGTTTGTCTTGTACTCCCTCTTCCTGTACATATTCTGCTGTACGTTTGTCGTTGTACTCCCTCTTCCTGTACAGTATTCTGCTGTACGTTTGTCGTTGTACTCCCTCTTCCTGTACAATATTCTGCTGTACGTTTGTCGTTGTACTCCCTCTTCCTGTACAATATTCTGCTGTACGTTTGTCGTTGTACTCCCTCTTCCTGTACAATATTCTGCTGTACGTTTGTCGTTGTACTCCCTCTTCCTGTACAATATTCTGCTGTACGTTTGTCGTTTGTACTCCCTCTTCCTGTACAATATTCTGCTGTACGTTTGTCGTTGTACTCCCTCTTCCTGTACAATATTCTGCTGTACGTTTGTCGTTGTACTCCCTCTTCCTGTACAATATTCTGCTGTACGTTTGTCGTTGTACTCCCTCTTCCTGTACAATATTCTGCTGTACGTTTGTCGTTGTACTCCTCTTCCTGTACAATATTCTGCTGTACGTTTGTCGTTGTACTCCTCTTCCTGTACAATATTCTGCTGTACGTTTGTCTTGTACTCCTCTTCGTAATATCTGCTGTACGTTTGTCGTTGTACTCTCTCTTCCTGTACAATATTCGCTGTAGGTTTGTCGTTGTACTCTCTCTTCCTGTACAATATTCTGCTGTACGTTTGTCGTTGTACTCTCTCTTCCTGTACAATATTCCGCTGTACGTTTGTCGTTGTACTCTCTCTTCCTGTACAATATTCCGCTGTACGTTTGTCGTTGTACTCTCTCTCTTCCTGTACAATATTCTGCTGTACGTTTGTCGTTGTAACTCCTCTTCCTGTACAATATTCTGCTGTACGTTTGTCGTTGTACTCTCTCTTCCTGTACAATATTCGCTGTACGTTTGTCGTTGTACTCCCTCTTCCTGTACAATATTCCGCTGTAGGTTTGTCGTTGTACTTCCTCTTCCTGTACAATATTCCGCTGTACGTTTGTCGTTGTACTCCCTCTTCCTGTACAATATTCCGCTGTAGTTTGTCGTTGTACTCCCTCTTCCTGTACAATATTCCGCTGTAGGTTTGTCGTTGTACTCTCTCTTCCTGTACAATATTCTGCTGTACGTTTGTTGTTGTACTCCCTCTTCCTGTACAATTTTCCCTGCTGTACGTTTGTGTTGTACTCCCTCTTCCTGTACAATATTCCTGTTTTCGTGTTCCTCTTCTGTACGTATTCCGCTGTAGGTTTGTCGTTGTACTCCCTCTTCCTGTACAATATTCCGCTGTAGGTTTGTCGTTGTACTCCCTCTTCCTGTACAATATTCCGCTGTAGGTTTGTCGTTGTACTCCCTCTTCCTGTACAATATTCCGCTGTAGGTTTGTCGTCGACAAACTTTTCATTCATATTTGTTTTTTTAATGTTAGCCAACTATTACTTTATTTCAGATTTCATCTCACAGGTAAGATTTGAGATCGAGAGATCACGCATGCACGCACCACACAACATTCACACACACACACACACACACACACACACACACACACACACACACACACACACACACACAACACACTCTCTCTCTCTCACACACACACACACACACACACACAACACAACACAACACACACACACACACACACACACACACACACACACACACACACACACACACACACAGACTGAACGTTTGTAGTGGAGGACAAGCGGTAGGTTATGTACACTGTTATGCCTCCTTGGTATTTCATATTATGTATAGTTAAGTGTGTCAGTACTTTTCTTTCATGTAACAGCCTCAGATGAGATCACACCTTTCCAATTTCTTCTTTCACATCAATACACCCTTTTTTTTCTTTTCTTTTTTTTTTTTTTTTTCGCTCTTCCTCTCTTTTCCTTTTTTTTTTTTTTTTTTAAGGAAAGGGGGATTACCAAAAAGAGAAAAAGAGAGCAACAGTGACTCTGTTGAGAAAACGGCACATTCTTGTCCAAGTAATTTAACATTAACAGATCAGGAAAAGGGGGGGGGGGGGAGGGGGGGGGGAGGGGGTGGGAGATACGAACGAAATGGAAAATGTCCACCATGTTCCTTTGATTCACTGGTTAATGCAACTTGTTACTAGCCGGAGCTGCTTCCGTGAACCTACGTTCCATTTCCTATGGCTCCACCGTCCTCCATCAACGAGGGCGTTGCTGGCATTATGACACATTCTGGAAGAAATGTTCTTCAAGTTACAAATTAAAAGCAAAGAAAGAAAGAAAGAAAATTGGTGGGGGTGAGGTGGGAGTGGTGTATTAAAAACTACCTATCTCTCACTTGCCTTCCAGACTGATCTTTCGTTACCCCGTAGATGAGAACCATGTCATCTGTTGATTGGTGACAAATCCACGTAGATGAGAACCATGTCATCTGTTGATTGGTGACAAATCCACGTAGATGAGAACCATGTCATCTGTTGATTGGTGACAAATCCACGTAGATGCGAACCATGTCATCTGTTGATTGGTGAAAAATCCACGTAGATGCGAACCATGTCATCTGTTGATTGGTGACAAATCCACGTAGATGCGAACCATGTCATCTGTTGATTGGTGACAAATCCACGTAGATGAGAACCATGTCATCTGTTGATTGGTGAAAAATCCACGTAGATGAGAACCATGTCATCTGTTGATTGGTGAAAAATCCACGTAGATGAGAACCATGTCATCTGTTGATTGGTGACAAATCCACGTAGATGAGAACCATGTCATCTGTTGATTGGTGACAAATCCACGTAGATGAGAACCATGTCATCTGTTGATTGGTGAAAAATCCACGTAGATGAGAACCATGTCATCTGTTGATTGGTGAAAAATCCACGTAGATGAGAACCATGTCATCTGTTGATTGGTAAAAAATCCACGTAGATGAGAACCATGTCATCTGTTGATTGGTGACAAATCCACGTAGATGAGAACCATGTCATCTGTTGATTGGTGAAAAATCCACGTAGATGAGAACCATGTCATCTGTTGATTGGTGAAAAATCCACGTAGATGAGAACCATGTCATCTGTTGATTGGTGAAAAATCCACGTAGATGAGAACCATGTCATCTGTTGATTGGTGAAAATCCACGTAGATGAGAACCATGTCATCTGTTGATTGGTGAAAAATCCACGTAGATGAGAACCATGTCATCTGTTGATTGGTGAAAAATCCACTTTAAAAAAAACCTTCATTATCACCACCACTCGATTCCACCCCCCCCCCCCCCCCCCCCCCACCCCCCCCCCCTCATTTCTTAGATCCGTTACAATTGTTTAAATTTTCATGACTTTGATTGCTGTTAGACAAGAACAGAACACGCACAGGATCATTACCTCAACAGACAGGGCGTGCCAGAAACACACACGCGCGAACGCACGCATACTCGCATGCATTCATGCATACAAGCGTACACGCTTCCAGCGGAGCCAGAGAGTCAGCAAGGACTCTGTGGAATAAAACTTGCTGGCTAAGTTTGATATCGCCAGAGTTTGAGCCAATGGGTTTGCTGCAAGCGGAAAGCAACATGGTGCAAACGTGACTGGGGGGTAGAGTGTACATCCTCAGGACATACTCCCCCTGTCACGATAATGCTGCACTTTTCCCTCACTTAACCACCCGTTGGTTAGCTAACAAGTCATTTAGTTAGTTAGTTAGTTGGTTACTTAGTTAGCTAGCTAGTTAGTTAGTTGTTAGTTAGTCAGTCAGTCAATTGAATAGTTTGTTGGGTGGTTGGTTAGTAGGTTAGTTAGTTAGCTAGTTAGTTAGTTAGGTAGGTAGTTAGTTTGAAGGTTAGTAGCTTAGTCAGATAGATAGACAGACAGATAGATAGATAGATGGATAGATAGATAGATAGATAGTGTTAGTTAGATAGATAGACAGCTAGATAGATAGATAGTTATCTGTTTATTTACATATCCATTTATTCATTCTTGTAGATCAAAAACGTGCGAGCGAACGACTACACAGACTACCACTGCATCGCCATCAACAAGAAAGGGACAGCATCCATCATGGTCACCCTCTTCGGTGAGTCATCTCCCTTCATATCGTATTGAACAATGCGGTTCCATAGGTTCCAGTTGCGCGCTCATTGGTCCATCTGGGCCTTTCTCTGGCAGGACCAGACCACTGACCTCCAGGCCGTGGACTGACCGATGCCATTCTGCCTCAAGGGAAAATATTGCTGAAGTCCTGGGCCAGCTGGTCAAACCACGTCATCTGAATGGGTGACGAGCGTGTCCCCAACACAGGTTTCTTCAGCAAACTAGAGCGAGATAAGAGAGAGAGAGAGAGAGAGAGAGAGAGGAGAGAGAGAGAGAGAGAGAGAGAGAGGGAGTGAGAAAGAGACAGAGACGGAGAGAATGTTGCTTACAGCCCAGACCACCTGAAAGGGCCATATCACGGCTGTCACTGCGTGGAAGTCAACTTACAAGTCATTGGGGGAAGAACAAAATCATTCACACAACCCTTTAAAATACACTTTCTAAAAACACACCGGCAATTTGGTTGAAAATCTTTCTTTGGCAAAATCTTAGATCAGATGAAAAATGTTCACCTCTGATCAGAAATTCAAAGATCACACGGGAAGGGGAGAGGGAGGGTGGAGGGGGCATCTCTGAATATGGCCTTCATGGAGTTTGCTGTAAAGTGTTTATGTCTCGCATCATGTCAGCCCCAACACTCTGAAAGAATATATTTCACTGTGAGAGATACATCACGTGGAATGCACCGCGGAGCTTCTTCGCCTTTTAAAAGATAAGAACGGGTGTAAAAGCAGTGGAAGGGTGAAGATGGAAAAGCTGCCCGCGCAACGGCAACACACCAAGACATTGTGAAAGAGAATTTACTGTGACATGGTAAAGTCAAGCGACAGGACTTTCAAGACAGTAACATAAGACGCACTGTGTCTCCTGCAAGATGTCAGCCTCCCTGGATGAAGGAGACGACGAGACAGCACCCCATGAACACGGTCACAGAGTTGTCTCACTCCGGCGCCACACCTTCCTTCCACGCTTCCATTCCATGCTAGGCTTCCAGGGCCACTCCAGCGTCCACGGTGAGGTGCGTGGATCTCTCATTCTTGAAATCAAGGAGGAAAACAGTTTTGGTATAGTGTGGCTCCACCTCATGTGCATTCAGAGTCCCGTCTTCATTTAACCCGCCCCCTCCCCTCCCCAAATCGTCTCTTCCTTTCTCCAACTGCCTCATCCACCCCTCCCGTCTTTTTTTTCCTTCTGGCAATGTGTCCGTATATGATAAGGACATGAACGAAATGATTCGAAAAAAAAAACCCTGTCTGCCTCTTCATGCCATGAAAAGAATGAACGAAACGTCTTTAAAAACTTGCTACGAACGGCCCTGACGAATTAATTTGTTGCAATCCCCCCCCCCCCCCCCCCCCCCCCCCCTCCCCGGTTAAACCATTCTTCAAGAACAGATAAATCAACTTTGCCACACAGTCTTTCCGTTTGGTGTTTGTGTTTCTTGGTAGCGCGGACTTGCTCAACAGCTGCTCTGTAGGCCTAACGGAAGTCATACATGGCTGATGTCCCTTTGCTGTCGGCTGGCTGGGGCGTGGTCGTTCAGTGTGCTGGTGATGGGTGAATCCAGAACTGTGGCAGTGAGGGTTGAGGACGTCAGGCCGGAGAGATGGGTGGGTGTGCTGGTGATGGGTGAATCCAGAACTGTGGCTGTGAGGGTGGAGGACGTCAGGCCGGAGAGATGGGTGGGTGTGCTGGTGATGGGTGAATCCAGAACTGTGGCTGTGAGGGTGAAGGACGTCAGGCCTGAGAGATGGGTGGGTCAGGTCCTAGGTTACAGCTCTGTCGTCACACTGGTGGCCGTGATGCTGGTCGGCTATGGGCACAGCAAACCTGATATCAGAGTGATAAACGACAAAGGCTGCACACCAAAAAATTAATGCGCCAAGGCCTTGCTGAAGGAGTCGAGTATTTACAGAGTGGCGCAGTTAGATCGCTTTGAGAATTTTCATTATGTCTGAAAGTTGATTCTCCTCATTTTCTTTCATATGGCCTTCAAGGTGGTTCCAAGCAGACAGATTAAAATCAAAGGAATGGGACTATTTGGGGGGTTTGGGCCGGCGGAGAGATGGGTCATGGGTGAGAGAGTGCGAAGGCCAGAAATGTGTGTCAACTAAGGGGAAGATTGTTTGAGATTTCATCGGTGAAAATCCCACTCAAACAAAGGAAATAATTGGTGGGTAGTTGTTCTTTTGATCAATTGTCAGTTTAGCATTAAATGCTGGCTCAACTTTATGACGGGCCTCAAAACGCTTACATGGACTATAGAGCGTTTCGGTGCAAAATCTGAACTGTGGCGTGTGACCTCAAAACGCTTACATGGACTATACAGCGTTTCGGTGCAAAATCTGAATTGTGGCGTGTGGCCGCAGAACTAACCGGAAGTGAGGTCATGAGACACCACTGTGTGGAACACCCAGCTGTCGTGTCCTCGGTGGACACGCCACTCCGAGACTCCAAGACATCAGATCAGCGTCATTGATCCGTGGCATGGGGTCCGGGGAGGGGGATGGTGGTACTGCTGCTGCTGTGATGGACGCTGGGTATGCCAGGGACCTCCTCTTCCCACTGTCAAGGTCATAGGCCACAGGTTCCATGCGTGCTGACCAGGCCAGCCTTTGATTTTGTCCATCCAGCTCTGCACGTCCAGTACCGAGTTTGGACAGGAAGACATGGCGACATGCATGTCTGCACGAAGCAGGCCACACAGTCTACGTCTTCTACTCATTCTTTCTTTCTTCTTTTTTTTTTTTTTTACCGTTCTGTGTATGTTGTCTTCGTTTCTCTATTCAGCTGTTGATCAGTTAATCAATGTGTCCAACCTTTTTCTTTTTCATTTTTTTAAATTTTCTCTTTTTGTCTTTAGTTTTTCTTTCTTTCTTTCTTTCATTTCTTTAATCTTTATTTATTCATGTATCTATTTTTCTCTTCATTCTTCATTCATTCATTCATTCATTCATTCATTTATTCATTCATTCTCATTCGTTCACACTCACTCATTCATTCATTCTTCCATTCATTGTTAGATCTAGTTGCAAAGTGAGACGACTGTAGGCGGAAATATAAACGAATCTTATATAAATGTTAGCGAACCGCCCCCCCCCCCCCCCCCCCAAAAAAAAAAAAAAAAAAAAAAGATTAAAAAATAAAATAAAAACCAACAACAACAAAACAAAACAAACAAACAAAGTGGACAAACGAATCACAAGACAAAACACGACGCGTTTCGACCTCTTAGGTCTTCTTCAGGCAAGGTACAAAACAATTAGGACAGCGAAAATGAACGAGCAATCACTTACAGTTTTTTTCTTTCTTTCTTTCATTTTTTTTAAACATATATAAGTGATTGCTCGCACATTTTCGTTTATCCTAATTATTTTGTATCTTGCCTGAAGAAGACCTGAGAGGTCGAAACGCGTCGTGTTTTGTCTTGTGATTCGTTTGTCCACGGTTTTTTTTTGTTTTTTTTTTTGCGTTTCGCTAAGATTTATTCAAAATTTCATTCATTGATTCATTCAGTCAGTCACTTATTCTGTCAGCCATCCATTCATCCTTTCATTCATTCATTCATTCATTCATTCATTCATTCATTCGTTCGTTTTCTTTCTGTTTCAGAGACACCAGACTGTCAGGGCCCTAACTGTCCCTCGTTGGCTACCGGTGAGACAGCGAGGATCCGCTTCTCTCCCGTTCTCATGCTACTTTCGTTTTGTGGCCTTTTGCTTGTACTGTGACGACATGAATTGCTGCTGTGCTGTACTGCGCCGTTCTATACCGTGCTGTGCAGTGTTATTGTTATGCGAGTTGTTCAGTGCTATGTTGTGTTTCGTTAAGAGAGAGAGAGAGAGGAGAGAGAGAGAGAGAGAGAGAGAGAGAGAAGGTCGTACAAAATCAGATTAAAACAACAACAACAACGGAGTATAGCTACACGTCTCTAATATACAGTAAGGTTCATAGGACTTACTAGACACCTTCGTCATATACTAAGGTTCATAAGACTTACTAGACACCTTCATCATATACTAAGGTTCATAAGGGTAACTGGGCGCCTCCAGTAAACAGTTAAGGTTCTCTTGGGTAAACACTCATCTTTCGCACACGGCAAGTGTTCCTGTGGATGACTGGACACTCACAGCATGCGGCAAGGTTCATACGGATGACCCATGAACCACAGCAAGGTTCATACGGATGACCCATGATCCACAGCAAGGTTCATACGGATGACCTATGATCCACAGCAAGGTTCATGCAGATGACCCATGATCCACAGCAAGGTTCATACGGATGACCCATGACCCACAGCAAGGTTCATACGGATGACCCATGATCCACAGCAAGGTTCATGTGGATGACCATGATCCACAGCAAGGTTCATGTGGATGACCCATGATCCACAGCAAGGTTCATGTGGATGACCCATGATCCACAGCAAGGTTCATACGGATGACCCATGATCCACAGCAAGGTTCATACGGATGACCCATGATCCACAGCAAGGTTCATACGGATGACCCATGATCCACAGCAAGGTTCATACGGATGACCCATGATCCACAGCAAGGTTCGTATGATGACCCATGATCCACAGCAAGGTTCATATGATGACCCATGATCCACAGCAAGGTTCATACGGATCCACAGCAAGGTTCATGCGGATGGCCCATGATCCACAGCAAGGTTCATACGGATGACCCATGATCCACAGCAAGGTTCATATGGATGATCAGACACGAACAATATACAGCAAGGTTCATATGGGTTACAAGACATTTACAATGGACAGCAAAGTTCATATAGGTGATTAGACACCTTCAGCGGGCAACAATGTTCACATAGGTGATTAGACACCTTCACGGGCAACAATGTACATATAGGTGATTAGACACCTTCAGAGGCCAACAATGTTCACATAGGTGATTAGACATCTTCAGCGGGCAACATTGTTCATATGGGCGATTAGACACCTTCAGCGGGCAACATTGTTCATATGGGCGATTAGACACCTTCAGCGAGCAACAATGTTCATATGGGTGATGAGACACTTTCACTAGTTTCAGCGAGCAACAATGTTCATGTGGGTGATTAGACACTTCCGCTAGTTTCAGCGAGCAACAATGTTCATGTGGGTGATTAGACACTTTCACTAGTTTCAGCGAGCAACAATGTTCATGTGGGTGATTAGACACTTTCAATAGTTTCAGCGAGCAACAATGTTCATGTGGGTGATTAGACACTTTCACTAGTTTCAGCGAGCAACAATGTTCATGTGGGTGATTTGACACTTTCACTAGTTTCAGCGAACAACAATGTTCATGTGGGTGATTTGACACTTTCACTAGTTTCAGCGAGCAACAATGTTCATGTAGGTGATTAGACACTTTCAGTAAACAATGTTCATATGGGTGAATCGATACATTTAGCAAGCACAAAGGTTCATATGGGTGATTTCATATCTTTAGTTAGCACAAAGGTTCATATGGGTGATTTGATATCTTTAGTTAGCACAAAGGTTCATATGGGTGATTTGATATCTTTAGTTAGCACAAAGGTTCATATGGGTGATTTGATATCTTTAGTAAGGACAAAGGTTCGTATAGGTGAATAGATATCTTTAGCAAGCACAAAGGTTCGTATTGGTGAATAGATACCTTTAGCAAGCACACAGGTTCATATAGGTGATTTGATACCTTTAGTAGGCACATATGTTCGAAAAGGTGATTTGATACCTTTAGCAAGTACATAGGTTCATATAGGTGATTTGATACCTTTAGCAAGTACATAGGCTCATATAGGTGATTTGATACCTTTAGCAAGCACACAGGTTCATATAGGTGATTTGATACCTTTAGCAAGCACAAAGGTTTAAAAAGGTGATTCGATACTTTTTTTTCTTTTCGTTTTTTTCTTTTACTGGAGCTTGAAGCTAAACATCCACAAGACAGAAAATACACAGACCCCCCCCCCCCCCCCCCCCCCACAAGGGTATTCCCCAACACCTAGACACTGGTGTGTGTTCAAGCATGCAGCTGACTCACGCCCCGTGCGCAGACTAAAAAAAAACAACCAAAAAACGGTTGCAAGGACTCACTGTTCATCGATCATTGCTTTTTCTCAGAAACATGAACGAGACTCGAGATTCACAACACATGACCAGGTTTCGACAGATCTGATACCTCTATCAAGCACCAAGATTCATACGGGTGATAAGATACCTTCGACGAGCAGCAAGGTTCATGTGGGTAACTGGAACCCACAACATGCACTAAGGTTCATATGGGTAACTCGACATGCACGACAGTGTGATTTTGTATGAGACAGACACCGGCAACATCAGCAAAGTTCATACACGTGACAGAATATAAGAGAAAGGTTCTCTGTGAAACCATACAATTCCATTGCCATTTTTTTACACCCCTGACACGGTCAGTGTAACTGATAATGGTATTGTAGTCATCGTGGCATTTGCTGTACTTTCAATCTGCATGTACATGCTGTGCCTCTGTTGTTCTTTAGTAGCTACCGATTAAGTTAACAGATGTTTTTGAAGTTACGATTTCGCTAGTTAACCTACTGTTTTCGAAATGAATCATTGATAATAATTTCTGTAGTGACTCACCCCTCATGCTCCTAGTCTGTCTTTCCATGAATTATGATAATTTCTGTCTTTCCATGAATTATGATAATTTCTGTAGTGACTCACCCCTCATGTTCCTAGTCTGTCTTTCCATGAATTATGATAATTTCTGTCTTTCCATGAATTATGATAATTTCTGTCTTTCCATGAATTATGATAATTTCTGTAGTGACTCACCCCTCATGCTCCTAGTCTGTCTTTCCATGAATTATGATAATTTCTGTCTTTCCATGAATTATGATAATTTCTGTGGTGACTCACCCCTCATGTTCCTAGTCTGTCTTTCCATGAATTATGATAATTTCCGTCTTCCATGAATTATGATATTTCTGTCTTTCCATGAATTATGATAATTTCTGTAGTGACTCACCCCTTATGTTCCTAGTCTGTCTTTCCATGAATTAAATTTTCGCTGCCGCAATGATGCTTCATTTTTATTGCCCCCTTTCATGCATATATGACAATCTGTTCTGCGCGCGCGCGTGCGTGTATGTGAGAGTGTTTAATCTCTCTCTCTCTCTCTCTCTCTCTCTCTCTCTCTCTCTCTCTCTCTCTCTCGTTGAATGTGTGGGGTGTTGTGTGTGTGTGTGTGTTTTGTGTGTGTGTGTGGGGTGTGTTTGTGTGTGTTGTTGTGTGTGTTGTGGTGTGTGTGCGTGTGTGTGTGTGTGTGTGTGTGTGTGTGTGTGTGTGTGTGTGTGTGTGTGTGTGTTCTTTCACATAATATTATTTGACAACTGAATTACGTTATGCCTCAGATTATCATTACATTGTTTGTGTTTTTACCTTTTGTCAGCTGCTTAATTAAAACCACGTTTCTAACTGAGTTTGTAATTTTACTGTTGGAGATGATCATGTATTATATTATTTTCAATGATCGATTTGAATTGCTTCTTTTTGAATTGTTGCAGATTGTTTTCTCCTGTAATGATTGACTATGCCTTCTGCGGATATTTGCTAATAAATCATTTATGTAAAAAAAGATTTTGTGTATGTAAGTGTATTGTAGAATGCCATTTTCATGGTGTGGATACGAAACTGGTCATTCTCAGACATGTGATGTCCATAGTCTGATATAGCCAGAAGTCGTAGCAGGGACAAACTCCCACTGCTTGCTTAACGCTTCCAATGGCATGGGTCCCAACATGGCCTCCGACAGTCAACGTCACCATTCTGGCCTTACTGCACGGTCACAGCTGTTTCTAGTCACAGAAAAATGAGTGATGGCGGATTACTGGCGCCTTCAAACCAATTGCTTAAGGGGGCCGGAATAGCTCAGTGGTAAAGCGCCGCACTCATTACCTTGGTGATCCTGGGGTTGCGGGTTGGAATCTCCGCCCGGCCGTTTCGGTACAGGGGGATTTTTCCCTCGGAGTTAACATTGGTTTCGACTCCATTTCCCATACAGTACTTCACATGAGACTATAAACCGAGGTTCCGTGCGTGAACGCACGCATAACATCTTGCACACACGTAAAATCCCATCACCAACTTTCGGAAAGAAGGCCAGTTTGGCCGTTAGTATGGATGACACGCTACACGTAGCATGCACCCTGTGTGAGAAATGGAAAGAATGAAGGAAGTAAGGAAACTGAGTGATCGATATTGAACGATGTTGACTGGATGACACGGGAAACGACTGAATGAAGCGCCCACTGGTAGCTC
>CM065743.1:49864254-49974254 GCA_033310375.1 Conus canariensis | reverse complement strand
AGAGAGAGAGAGAGAGAGAGAGAGAGAGAGAGTTTTCACACAAACTATACTAGAGAGAGAGAGAGGAGAGGGGGGGGGGGCGGAGGAGGAGGAGGGGAAGGAGGAGGAGGAAGAGAGACAGAGAGACAGAGAGAGAGGGAGATGGAGGAAGGGAGGGAGAAGGAGGAAGAGGGAGGAGAGAAGGGAGAGGGAGAAAGAGAGGGGGATAAGGGGCTATTTTCCACACAAATGATGTTATGGAGAGAGAGAGAGACAGAGAGAGAAAGACAGACAGACAGACAGACACAGAAAGAGAGAGACAGACAGGCAGGCAGACAAACGCAGACAGACAGACAGGCTGATAAAGAGAGGTAGTGGTAGTGGGGTGTCGGATGGGTTGGGAGGAAAAGCGATAGAAACAGACATACAAAGGCATACAACGAAAACGAAAGGAAAAAGAAAGAAAAGAAGTTAAAAAAAAAAAAAAAAAAAAGAAAGAAAAGAAAAGGAAGAGAATTCGAATGGCATGATCATTCTCCATGACTCTCATTGGGTTGAAAGGGAGCGAACTCTGAAGTAACTCCGTCTATCTATCGATCCAGTGGCCTGAAAATGAGAATATCGCCGTGGCTCCCTCCAGGCTGAAGCTTACTGCTGCTGGTGAGTCCACCACTGGCGAAGGAGGCTGTTGGCAGCATTAGCTTTTCGGGCTGGAAAGACGTGGGAGACGGTGAGTGATATGATCTGTATCATTATGGCAACACAGCTAAAATGGTTCCTTCAAGAGTAGTTATGCCTGTATTGGTTTGGTGTACTTGATGTTTGTTGTTGTTGTTGTTGTTGTTGATGCAGGATTATTTGTCGTTGCAACGGAGGATGTTGCTACACACACACACACACACACACACACACACACACACACACACACACACACACACACACACAAAGTCACCGACTGTGACATCAACTGCACTGTCATTGCATTACTTGTCCCAGTGAACGCAATTGCTGACTTGTTTACCTAAAAGAGACGACGCTATTAAGTTAAAACTACCAAGTCTGCTTCTCCAGCTTTGACGTGTAGTCCTTTTAGTCCTTTTTATGTTGTTTCATAGTCACTGATCACCTGCTGTTCTTCTCCTTATCTTAGATGTCGGCTAAAATAAGAAACATGCGAAAATTTGGAAACTTTTGCGGACTAGATCAAAACATCTTCATAATGCTCCATCTTGCATGTTACACACACACACACACACACACACACACACACACACACACACACACCACACACACACACAGAACTCAGAACTCAGAATATTTTATTTGACAGACCACAGGCAGAGAACTATAAAATAGGCATTCTGGCTCACCCACCTCCGCCAGCTCCAACCGGCTAAAGCCGGTTTCGCTGTTGCTCCGCCGGCTTACCCAGAATGCCTATTTTATAGTTCTCTAATAGTAAACACTTTACAAACATACATAATGTGTAGGATTATCTGTTTTTAACACTAATTTAGAAAACTTTTGAGACTTAAGTTTTTGCTTAATCCTTCGTTTTTCTTGGGAATTTTCAATAACATCATTTTCTTTCATACATTCATCAAATGCGTCTCTGTCTTTCATGTGAAATAAAACTACGGTCTTTAATTGTTCTCTAAAGTCTTTTAAAACTGAGTTATATTTCTGACATAAAATCCACACACTTATCCCAGCATGTCTTCCACTGAAAGCCAGTTTTGACAAAGCGTTTCTTTTTTTTGACTATATCCTTTTCTGCTGAACAATCATCTATAATAAATAATGTCTGAGTTCCCTCAAACTGTTTAAAGAAATGTTCTAAGCACTCGCTAAGTTTATTGCTAGGATCAACTAAATAGATTTCATCATCCGTCCATATAAACCTTCTGTTGTGATATGCTTTGTTCCATTTGAGTGTTGGACAGAAAATTACAATATGATCAAAATTATAACTATAAACTGTTTGTAATAGGTCGAGGACAAATATTGTTTTTCCACAACCAGTCTGTCCACAAATCAATGAACAATGAGGGGTTTTTGTCATAAAGTTTAACTGCTCCATAGTTTTAAAACAGAATTTAATCTAATCCAGTTATTGTTTTTATCATACTCTCTGTCAAAACTTGTTCAGTATAATAAAAACCTATAAGGTCCAAATGTGTAAGATTAATCCAGTTCAGTTCTGTAAGATCGTTTCTATTTAGACTAATATCAATTTTGTTGCTTGTTGTTATGACCTTAATATCCTCGCCATTGTAAAGAACGACGACAGTAACTTTAAGTTTGTCAACGTCTAAGTTTTGCCAGCTAATAAGAATTCCTTTCATAAGATTGTCACTGACGCCCGGAGCTCCATTTCTCGCCTCATCTTTTAAGACAGAAATTTTAAATATCATTGTGAACGTGTCTCCTAATTTTGTGCGTGGAATAAACTGTAATTTTGTAGAAGCTTTCTTTAAAACCGATTCTCTTCTGTGGAGGATGTACTGTTTGTCCCCAAACGGCTTTATTTCGATCTCTTTCCGACTGTTGTCCTCTGGCATAAGACTTACATGTAAAGGGCCAGAGTTCAATGCTTTTCTGAAACTTTTTTGACGGTCAAAAAATGTAAATGGGCTTAAGAATTCAAATTTTATGTCCCATTCAAAATATGGTTCTAAGTGCCATTTGTTGTCAGTTTTTCGAACTATTTTATATTCATACTGACCCGCATTATTTGCTTCTACATTGCGTAGTTGTTCTAGTTTAGGAAACCTTTTGTTGTCGTCAACCTCTTTGCGCTTATAATAACCATCTTTAGTGTACTCAAAACCATACAAAGTGCCTATCTCACCGTTTTGTTCAAAGTCCTCAACGTCTGCAAGGTCTTTTAATTCTAAAGTTACACACCTCTCAGGCGCTAATGTAACTCCTGATTCTTCTGGCCCACGAGACATTATTTTTTAGTACACCTTATTATTTTATTTCTAAAACAATGTGCAGGTTATCACATTTCACGACTTTCCCTGTTTTATCTGTGATCTTTATATTAAATGATCTGACCCTCCCACAAGCTAATCTTTTAAACTGTAAATTAGGGAATTGTATAATTTCATAATCGCAATATGCAGCTTTCCCTGATGGAAGAGCTCTTAAAACAGTTGAGGGCCTTCCATCATATAAGTTTTCATCAGTGCTCAGCTCGTCCAAATGAACATAGAGTAATGAATGTAATGCAAGATCGAGCGGATATTCTCCCTCATAAGTAGTTTCGTCTGATGTAACTATAAAACTATGATTGTCAGTTGCAAAGCCTAACATTTTAGCTAGCTCTACATCAAAAAGGTAATGGTCTACTTCTTCTTCAGGTTTGAATGTCAACATTATTTTCAAATTTGCATTGTTAAGTTTGAGAGTAATGTCGAAGTTACTCATTGCTTCTTTCAGCGAGCAAAACCCGTAATAACCATCAGGTATGGTTAACTGGCTAACTAAGTTTCCTCTATTGTCAAATTTTTTAATCTTATTATTCTCCTTGGATTCAGTTATATTAAACCATACGACTTTGTAAAAAATTTCATGGAGTGCGACCCTTTGGGTTCCGCATTATTATCAATAGCATATTCTAAAAACGAAGGACTGTCTTGAGTTGTTATTGTTACAAACATTTTTAAAACAAATTTAAAAATGAGTGCATTCAAATATACTAATGCAAAATATTCTGTTGGGCCGCACTACAATCTTAAAAATATAACAACTGACACCCTCGACATTTCTGTGACTCAGACTGACGCCTTTCAAGTAAAGGTTAGTACTCCATTGAACAGATATCTTAACCCTCCTATTAAAAACGACTACATCCCGAAAGTGTGGTTTAGTCATCCGATGCAGTTTTATCAGAACCAGTTAAACTTTGCTGTGTTTTGTGCATCAACTGGGTGTGGAGTGTCGTATGCTGATCATTTAAATCATCCTGATCCTTTGGTGAGGTCAGTGTATAGATTTCATTTTTATTACACCTTCAGACGTATTTTATCTGAACTGCAAGCGCCATTACCAAATGACAAAACGTTTAATCCATTCAGCAACAGAATAGATTACAAGGCTTTTGAAAGGATCTGTAACGAATTTGATATTGACCCAAAGACAGACTTTAGACAAAAGTTGGATCTTAATCATGGTTTAGGCACCCTTTATTATTGGGGCGTGCACAGAAAGTATAACTATGATTGGGATCCTCCTTACACATCTTTCTCTTCAGGCACAACTGTTCACCTCGGGTCCATAGAGCAAGAGCATAAAACAGCATGGACAACATTTATTTTGGATACTTCTAAGGGCCTAACTAGAGCGGGAATAGAACGAATAAACGACTCTATTCGTACTTATGTTTGGTGTTTGCTAGGTTCACAAGCACAAGCAAGATCGAACATAACTGATCCTTCTACTGGCTTTGACGCCCAAAAACAGTATTTAGCAAATTTAGAGGATTCTATTAATTCTGCAATTGATTTGCCTTCAAGTATTAAAAGGTACCAAAATGTTTTACAATTTGCAAGATCGAAAGTAGACTTTGCTGTCGGCACTGGTTTATACATGCTGCCTTCTGACCTCAGACTTCAGATAGGAACAATAATAAACTATAATAATGAAATCCTTGTGGCTGGCAATGAAGAGAAGGTCGGAAAAAACGACATAAATTCTAAGCCAGCAATAGCAATAAAAAAAGAAGTCCCCTCAAAACCCCATCCAATCCCCGTGGCCCAAAGCCCAAAGACCATTGAAGACGCGGACTTTGTTCGTGATGACCATGAATATGAAAAGACGGCACTTGTTATTGGATTAACTGCCCTAGGATTACTTGGTCTTTATCTTACTATAAAGTAACCCAACTATTAAGACAACTAATGCCCATAAGTGCTCAGCCATAAAGCCAACTACTTTACTTGCGGCAGACAAAAGCCAGCTAACGATCCCCCCTATTATACCAGGCAAAGAATCTATTGCCTTACTGGCTAATTTTTTTAGTAAGTTTGCAAGGTGATCGAGTTGTTTTTTTACCCATGATTTATCTGACGACGGAGTTGGCGGGCCTGGTGGCACTGCCCCCCCACCACCGCCGCCTGTAATAGCCATCACCAGTGTACTTATTGCAAATCCTAAGGCAGTTATAACACTTGCTAATGTGACACCTTGCTCTCTAAACAGTGTTCTTATTCGTTCTGCTAACGTTGTGTCTTCATATAAAATTCTTTGGATAGTTTCTCTTATTCTGCTCACTTGAGTTCGTAATTGTTCTCGGTTATTAGACAACACTTCTAGTCTTGCTGATCTCTCTTGTTCAAGATCTTTTAGTCTTTGTGTTATTCTTTCTTTAACACCAGGTCCTAAGTTGTGGTCATCAGCCTCAACTAGTTTTTCTTTTTCTCTTTTTATATGCTCATCTAGTTCACCCAGTTTTGCTAAATTGTTTGTTAATTCGCCTCTGATGCTTCTCAAAGCATGATCAAGGGCCGTTATTTCTCTCATAGGTAGCGGCGGATCGTGCATAGTTTTTAATACTGTTTCTTCTGAAAAACTGGTTTCTGCTTGTATTATTTCGTCTGCTGTTGGGCTTAAATCTTTAAGTTCCATGTTTTGAATTTGGTTATCTGTTGGGAGTTTCTGTAGTGTGTTTTGAAGTTTAGCAACTGCTTCCCTATCTAATTTTGGTTTAGTAATGCCAAGGCGATTTTGATCGCGCACACTGAGTCTTTGTCTAATTGTACTCTTAGCTAAAAACTTTAATGGGTCTGGTTTAGTTGTAAGCTGAACAAGTTGCCCTTGGTCGTTTCTCACAGACAAATGGCCATCTTTTAATTCAAAATCAGGGTCTACAAATTCGGGAGGTTCTAGGCCTAAACTTTTGTAAAATGCTTCGGCCCTTTCTTCTGTTAATTCACGCTGCACTGAGCGCAATGGATGTGTCAAAGGAGTCATTTCACTCATGTCGTCTCCAGGATCAAAAACATCATAATCTTCTTCACCTTCAATGCCTGCCATGTTTTTAAATAATTAACTTTTTATTTTGTTTTATAAAAAAAAATGTCACAAGCATATGGCTCAATTCTTGACCCGCATAGAAGACTGAAAGAGCCCTTTGGCGTGAAGGGAAATAAACAGAATATTATTGTTCCAAATAATCCATCTACTATTGATTCAGATCAAATTCTTACTGTTAAATTTCCAGACCTAGGAGCAGATGAAGTGATTGTGCCGGGATCTGCACGGCTTACTTTCAAAATAGAACTTGATTCAGCAACAGACGTAAACAGGACAGTTGTACAGAATCTGGGACGGGCAATCGTTAAGAAAATTTCTATAAAACTTGAGGGCAAGAAATATTTTCTTTACACAATGCAGACATATTTCTAATCTATTGTGATCTATGGCTAACCGATAATGAAAGGGCCGATCTTGCGTTTCAAGGAATCGAAAATAACGAAGCACTAAAACACAGAATAGACGCCGAAGATGCTAAAGCCGGCAACAAGTATGAAGCTGTAAGTTTTGCTTATGGAAATCGCTTTTCTATACCCTTAGATTTTGAGTTGTTAAAAGCGCATGCGCCATACTTTCAAGGAGCATTAAAAGACAGATTGTCATATGAACTAACTTTTAATGAATACAAACGTGTCATTAAATCTACAGACACTGATTCCAAGTACAGCATTTTCGACATCTCGTTAGAGTTTGACATTGTTAGCAACCCTAACTTAGCAAGGCTGATTGAGCAACAATATCAGTCAAAATTAGCAATATATTACGAAAGAGTGATTCATCATTCAAAATATCCTAAAAGCAGGGCAGACACTATATGGAATTTTAGTTTTAGCGCCGCAGCACGATCCCTTAAAGGTATTTTATTGCTGTGTGAAGATGATAAAGAACCATACCAAAGACAAAGTGAAAAGTTTATCAATCCTAAAATAACGAAAGTACAATGTTCAATTGAGGGTAGTCCTAACCAAGTCTACGGTAGTGGGCTTAAACCTTATCATCATTTTGATGAAATAAGAAAATTGTTTGGAGGCGGGAGGTCTAGAAGTCCAACAGTAGACCTTGTGTCTAAAGATCTACACCTTCACAGTGTTAGACTTGATGAATATTTAACAACGAAATACGGTTTATGGATTGACCTAAGGTCAACAGAGGATAATCAGTTGCATGGGAGTGGGAGAACAGTTAAAGACGTAATAAACATTCAAATTGATAAAGAAAAAGAGAGTGATAAACCACTTAATGTACATTTGTTTTTAATATATGATGCGCAGCTGAATATTCAAGATAACAGATTAAAAGATATCCAATACTAAATTATTTTTATTTTAAAAAAGCATGTCTGTTACGACTTATCCAAAAGTGCCCAAAGAAGAGATAGTAGGCAATTCTGCTGCTGTAGACATAAAAACTTTCAGATTAACCAACATTACACAAATGCAACAAAAACTAGAGCAGGACCTTTCAAAATACAGCAAGACCAAACGAAGGTATTCTGCTGTCTTTAATGCTGTTACATATGTTAATACTGGAGCATCGGCGGTTAGTGCTTTAACAGCAGGAACAAGTGTAGGTCTCTTAGCAACAGGCGTAGGTGCACCGGTAGCTATACCTCTAGGTGGTGTGTCTTTAACTCTTGGCCTGTGTTCATTGGCTGTAAGTGCTGTCAGCAAAAAATAAAAGCTAAACTCCAAAAGCACACAGCTATGGTTCAACTAATAACAGCTAAACTTAGTTCCTTCAAACTGACAATAAATAAAGCACTTGCCGACTCGAACATCACGGATGAAGAATTTAGTCGCCTACAGGCTGATTTTGAGGACTACAAAAGACAAAAGTTTGATCTTCAAAGAAAGGCAAGGGCAACTTTTTCTCAACAGCCAGACACCGACCAGATAAAAAAGGAATGTTTAAAAAAAGTAAACGAAACATTAAACTCTGTTCTAAACAGCTCACATTAACAACCCCAAAGGGCGTTTATACTTTAGTTTATGAGTCCAAGCACAAAAAGACCGTTGATATTGATTCTGATTAAGTATTTTTTTTTAATTTAAATAAATATTTTGAGTTAGAAAAGAAACTCAGCATGGATAAGATATATGAAGGTTCAGATGAATTGTTTGAAGCAATGCTCGAGGAAGAGCGTTTGTCAAAAGCTTTAAATGAGGTCGTTTTAGAAGTTATTGATCCAACAAACGTACAGGCAAGCGTTGTACATGCTATTTCTCAAGTTCCAAATAAACTAACAATAAACCCTCCAGTTAAAGTAAGGTTAGTTGTTTTAATCGACTATATAACAATAAACGAAGAAAATCTAGAAGTCTGGGTCTCAACTAAACAGCAGACTATTCTTTCTCATAATGACTTAACACCTGGTTGGGCAGACCAGCTGCTTATACAGTTTAATGAAGCCTCTGAAGCAGCTAAAATGAGAGGCTCTGGTTGGTCAGAGGGTGAAGTCCTAGACATCAGATTAAGACAGGCTAAGTATGAGCCGATTGTAGGCAAGTCTTACATTCCACTGCCTCCAACATTAGTTGCAAAGAAAGCAGTTCTGAACATAAAGAATTCAGACGACAAATGTTTTATGTGGTGCGTTCTTGCTAGGCTGCATCACGTTGCCAAAAATGCAGAGAGAGTTACTAACTATTTACAGTGGGCCAATGATCTTAACTTTAACGGTCTTGAATTTCCTATGGCTGTAGACAAAATTGATCAGTTTGAAAAACAAAATCCACCAATAACTGTTAATGTCTACACATGGTCTGAAGAAACCAACCTTCTGCCAATTAGAGTGTCAAAGAACAGTCCAACAATAGACAAACCAACCAAAACTCATGTAGACTTACTCCTGATGCAAAGCCTTAATGGGTTGCACTACACTCTAATACGCACAATGAGTAGATTACTAGTGCATACTACAAAACAACATAGCAAACAAGAATTTTGTAGAAAATGTTTAACAAGAATTCCGTCCGTTCAAGCCGCGAGTGAACATAAGAAACATTGTATTAGCCCAGTTGACTGTGATACAGAACTAATTACGCCCGGAGAAGGCAGTAAAGTTAGTTTTAAGAACTGGAAACGGTTGCAACTAGTCCATATGTTGTTTATGCAGACTTCGAATCACTCATTGTTCCTTATGAAGGACCAACCCCACAGAAACTTCCTAAAACAGTCTTAATGAGTAATCATCAGATTTGCTCATTTGCCTTCATCATTGTTAGGTCGGATGGCGCCCATTCAAAGCCAGAATTATACAGAGGACCAAATGCTGCAAAATACTTCTTAAAACGCATGCAGCAAGTGCGTAATGCCTGTTCTAATAATCTAAACTTATCTGAAATCATAATGACGCCTGAAGACCAACAACAGTATGACTCAGCCACTCACTGTTGGATTTGTGGTTTAGAGCTAACACCTAAAAGTTTAAACCCAACAGTAAGGGACCATGATCACATTAGCGGAAAGTTTAGAGGAGCAGCGCATAACAATTGCAATCTTCAACTAAAGTTTGATCCTAGGACTTGGAGACTTCCTATATTCTTTCATAACTTGCGAGGTTACGACTCTCATCTTATATTGCAAGCAGTAACTAGCACCTTTAGGGTGTCATGCATTGCGCAGTCATCAGAAAAGTACATGTGTTTCACTTTAAATAATTTATCTTTTTATGACTCTATGCAACACCTGATGGGTTCATTAGAGTCACTGGCTATGTCCTTAAAGTCCTGCCCAATAACAGAAGAATATTTTGACCCAACTCTTGTTAGAAAGGGCGTTTACCCTTATGAGTACATGAACAGTTGGGAAAGGTTTGACGAAGATACACTTCCGCCTAAAGGCGCGTTCTTTTCTAGTCTCAGAGGAAAGGACATCAGTGATTCTGATTACCAGCATGCTCAAGAAGCGTGGCAAAAATTAGACTCTAAAACGATGGGAGACTATCATGATTCCTATTTAATGGCGGATACCTGTTTGTTGGCGGACGTCTTTGAAAATTATAGGAAGACCTGCATGAAACATTACAGCTTGGATCCTGCGCATTATATTTCTGCGCCTGGGATGAGCTGGGACGCTTTCTTAAAATTTACTGGAGTACAAATTGATTTATTGTCTGACCTGCCAATGCTTCAGATGATTGAAAACGGATTGCGTGGAGGAATCAGTATGGCGTCGCACCATTACTGTAAAGCAAACAACAAATACTTGGACGACTATGATCCAAGTAAAAGGTCTAACTATCTCATGTATTTAGATGCAAACAATCTGTATGGATGGGCAATGGCGCAATCACTTCCATTACGTAACTTTAAAATGTACACAGATACGGATAATATTCAAAAAGCATTAAAGTGGTTGGGCAGTTTGACGCCAGATCAACAGTGTGGATACATTCTAGAAGTTGACTTAGAATATCCTCAGGAACTCCATGATTACCATAATGACTATCCATTAGCAGCAGAAAGTCTAAAGATGACAAAAACAGAACCACCTAAACTTGTGCCTAATCTTCGAGGCAAAAAAATTATGTCTGCCATTACAGGCTTCTACAATTTTATTTAAGACATGGTTTGAAGTTAACAGCAGTTCATCGTATAATTGCTTTTGATCAAGAACAGTTCATGAAACCATACATAATGAAGAACACTGATCTCAGAACTAAATCCACAGATGCTTCAGAAAAAGACTTTTTCAAGCTGATGAACAACAGCTGTTTTGGAAAGACTATGGAGAATCCGCACAAGCGTAAAGATGTTAGATTGGTCACCAGAGAGAACGATGCAATTAAGCTAACTTCAAAACCTAATTATCAGGACTTCAGAAGATTTCATGATCAGCTTTTTGGCATAATGATGAAAAAAAAGAAAGTCAAATTGGATAAGCCCGTTTTTATTGGGTTTACTGTTTTAGAGCTGTCGAAGCTTTTGATGTTAGAATTTCTTTATGACTACTTTAAGCCCTTGTATCCTGAGTCCAGAGTTCTGTACACAGATACAGATTCCTTTGTAATCGACATCCCTACTGAAGATATCTATAAAGACATGGAATTAGAAGTAGCTAAAGGGCATGCTGGATGGTACGACACATCTGATTACCCTAAAGATTCACCTTTGCATTCAACTGTTAACAAGAAGGTTTTAGGTAAGATGAAGGATGAATTATCTGGAGGTGTGATCAAGGAGTTTATGGTTTGAGGTCGAAAATGTACAGTCTTTCAAGCCAAAAAAAAGTTGTTAAAAAAGCAAAGGGAATATCTCGTAGTGTTGGCAGTCAAGCATATCCCATGACAACTATAAAGAAGCATTGTTTGACAATAAGACTTTTCATCATGACAATTACAAGCTGCGATCTAATCTGCATGAGATTAACACAACTGTTGTAACAAAGAAGTCATTAGATAGAACAAACACAAAACGTGTGTTTGTTAATCCAGAGTTTTCATATGCAATCGGGCATTGGAGAATAGTATAATCATATGTCTTCATGGAGTTTCTGTTTGGTCAAGTGTTATCAGAAGCTCAACTATATCATTATCCAGTATAGCCAAATCATTATTATTCTCATTCATTACTGCTAAATGTGCTTTAATTTTTTTTATCATTTCAAGATTTTGATTTTTCCATATCAAAATATCAGAATCTAGGGATTGGGGTAGTAAGCGATTGTCTGGCTGTTTTAGCATAAGATTGTCAATGTTCTTAAATATTTTTTTGATAATAATATTATAAGCAGATAATTGACGTATTAATTTTGAAAACTCTTTTTTCTTTTGAGCTTCCATTTTAAACTCAAATATATTTACGTAAATTAATTAAGCGGAACTGTGTCTGGCGGGATTATTTGCAGTTCTTCCTTCACAAAAGATCTTTGAGGGGCTGGTCGTTTTGTTGTGTCAGTTTCTCGTAAATAATACACAGGCGGATTCATCTTTACAATTCTTTTTATCTCATATGGATCAACACTCCAAACTGGATCTGTTGCCCTGATGCGGGTGTCCCCTTCCGCTTCTCCCGGCGAATAAAGGTATCTCACTTTCAAACCAAATGGCAATAGTTTGCTGGATAAACTGGAGTCTCCTTCAACAACATTTATTGTTTGTTTTCTGATTGCTTGTACTGGTTTTAGCCCTTTAAATTCTTCATTATTCATTGCGCGCAAAACTGAGGGCAGTCTTTTTACCCATTCTGTGTTGCGAGAATTGTCAATCAGCTCTCTGTGATACTGGTAGGAGAAAAGTCTTTCAGATAACTGTTTGTTAAAGTTTTCAACCAAACCCTGTGATCTGTGAACTCCTGGAATGCCTCTTTTAATGGTAACTCTATGTTTTAACAATAATTGATTCACTTGACCTTTAAATTCTTTTCCGTCATCGACTTGAATCATGCGAGGATAAGTTAAGGGTCCTCGTTGATATATCAGTTGTATGGCAACAGCAACAGCAGAAGCACTCTTTTGTGTTAATGGTTCCGCATCTTTGTATCTTGAAGCTATGTCAATGACTGTAAGTGCGTACTTAAATCTTTTTCGTCTAATCGTATCATGGGGTAAATATAGAAGGTCCATTTGATGGGTGTCGTTTGGAGTTATATTCACAAAGTGTGGTCTCTGTATTCGTTTAGGCGCTGGTAGATAAATTTGCCAAATTGCTTGTTTAGATAACCATTCTTTTGCTGTTTGTTCACTGACACCCGCTGCTTGGCTAAGCTTTTTAATTGCCGTTATTCCCTTCCAGTATCCTTTTGGAGAATAATAGATCTTGTTCATTTTTTATTCAGCCAATACTTTGTGCAACAAAATACACAACGGTCATGCCAAAGGCAATAAACAATATTTCTTGCGTCTTTTGTTTTTCTGATGGTTGATAAAAGTCGCTGAATTTTGGTGGTGGCAATGTTTCAACTTGTTTGCCTGTTACTAGAAAATATTCTTTTATTGCCTGGTCAACATCTTTAAATGTGTAAGCTGCATGTCCCTGTTGTTTAAGTCTGTCGTTAATAAAATCTAACTGCTCCATTCTTTGCTTTTCATAGGTGTCTTGTGCAGCGGCTAGTTGCTCCATAGCTCTGTTATGTCTTTTTCTCTCATCGTTATTTTGTAGTTTACTAAACGCGTAATTACTTCCGCTAAAAGCAAGCGCATTAACCACAGCGCCACCAATCATCATTACGAGTGAAGCCATTTTTATAAATGTATTTTTTCAATTTTACATATTGATACTGTCTGGAATTATTCCTTGCTTAACTAAAAAATCTTTCGTAGCAAGTGAAGCTGCAATAACAGCAATCTGCTTTGCTGAGTCTTCAAAGTCTAGTTTGCCAAGATCTGCTGGTTTCATTTTTAACAGGCTTTTACCAAGCATTGTGTATCCTACACTTAGGCCTCCAATAACAGCAGAATGGTATACAAGGTTAGTAATAGTTTTTTCGGTGCTCATTTTTAAAAAATAAAATAATTATAATTATTAATAAAACATGAACTGCGATGATCTACTAAACCTACCTGAGCTTATGATTACAAATGATCAAGTTGATGACCAAGCTATTATGCGCAAAAAGGAAGGGCTGTATTCTTTAGCAGCATGTGGAAAAACAAAACAGTACCTCGGAAATGAATTCAGCATAGAACAGATACAACAGATGTCTCCACAAGACATTGTAAAGTATCACAACAGGTATGAAGCGCAATTAGGGTCAAGAATGGTAAAAAGTGTTGGGCAAACGGTTCTTAGTTTGTACACTAAACTAGTTAGTAGATTTGCTCCCATTGATTCTGAACAAGATTTTATGTATGATTTAACACAGGATCCCGTTTTAACAAAGTCATTAGAGTCTCTAGGATGTGATCTATATTACAGATTTGGAACATTGTTATCGCCATTAATCATGGGATTAATTACTTTTAATCATATAGATTTTGTTTCCCTTCAAAATGACCGAGCCAGAAAATCAGCAGAAAACATTGATGGAGAAAGTGACCAGTAAAAAGCCTCCTCATCCTGGGCGTGTTGCAGCAGGGAAAAAATTAGCAGAGTGGAACAAACAAAAAAAATTAATGTTGCAATCACAGAATATAACTCATAATGAAAACATAACACCGCCAACGCCAACAGTTGTTTCAATGCCAGCTGTAAATACACAAGTTGATTCAAGACCTACAACACCAAAGTCTTTATGGAATATTGAATTTAAAACAGTTGTCATTTTTGGCGTCATTGCTGCTGGGGGTGGTTATTACGGTTATAAAATATATAAACAACGCCAGCAAAAACCAAAGCAGTCCAAAAAATCTCAGCCACTAAATACAGAAGCCGAACAAAAAAGCATGCCAGAACTGCCAACAACAAAATCTCGTTTTGATCCATTTGATATGCAATAATATGTTAAGAACTTAATAAATAATTATAAGTGACTTGAATAAGAACTTGATAACGACTTGATGACGACTTGATGAAAACTTAAATAAGAACTTGATAAGAACTTGATGACGACTTGATAACGACTTGATAAAAACTTAATGACGACTTGATGACGACTTGTTAAGAACTTGAATAAGTACTTGAATAAGTACTTGAATAAGAACTTGTTAAGAACTTGATGATGACTTGTTAAGAACTTGATGTTGACTTGTTAAGAACTTAAATAAGAACTTGAATAAAAACTTGTTAAGAACTTAAATAAGAACTTGAATAAGAACGTGATGCCGACTTGAATAAGAACCTAGAACGACTTAATGACAATTAATTGTTACATTCTTTTCCGGGGAGACAACTCCTCTTCACTTCTGCCTTTATGTAGTATCTAGGTCAGACATGTCTGGCCACGGCTTACTCAACTGCACAATAGCCGAGTCGAAGCGCCGCACTGTTTCCGGGTTCGTGTCAAGTTACACATAACGGATGTAAGGGCGTCGTTTACTGCAGGCTGCCACGCGGCATTGTATAAATTTAGACGGCTAAATTCCCCACCGGCGTCGTTTAGTGCAGGCGTTAGACGTCATTGTATAAATTTAGGCGGCTAAATTCCCCACCCCAAAATAATCTTTTCCCAATTTTATGTATTAAAAGCCGCATTTTTATATTCAATCTAATAAAGTATTTAAAATAAATTTGATTAAAAAGTAGTGACTAAAAAGTAAGGTAAGATGCACTTTGTTATTTAGCTTTTGGTGTTGTTTTAACAAAATAAAAACAACTTTACTCTAGGCAAGTAGACACCATGTAATTGTAAGCGTTTGTTTGTGTACAGTATATATATAAATCTTGAAGATAACAACATTGGGGATATGCCTGCAGTAGTTTTAAATACTTGGTTGTCATGGTATTGCAAAAGTCTAAATTTGCCCTCTTCCCTGCCCTCTAGTGACTCTTCCCATTTCGTGTTTCGTTTGTCTGGGTCACTGGCGCGGCTATAAACGCCCGTAAACCACATGTGTTGTGTTGTCTGGGTCACTGGCGCGGCTATAAACGCCCGTAAACCCAAATCTGGAAGAGTCACTAAAAAGGGGGTGAGGGGATTGCCCAAATTAGACAAATAGAAAGCAGGCAAACAAGTATAAAAGTATACTACTGTTGGAGGCATATTCTCAAAACCCTTCACATCTGGCCGTGTTATATGTGACCCTCTGGGTCTGGCTTGGGGCCCTAGGGCGCCATAGGGTCTCAAGTGAGATCCAGAGGTGATCAGTAATGCGGCCAGATGTGAAGAGTTTTGCAGAAATTTATTTTACATTTGATGAATGTATGCGTGAGAATGATGTTATTGATCAAGAAAAACTTAAGTCTCAAAGTTTTCTAAATTAGTATTAAAAACAGATAATCCTACACATTATGTATGTTTGTAAAGTGTTTACTATTAGAGAACTATAAAATAGGCATTCTGGGTAAGCCGGCGGAGCAACAGCGAAACCGGCTTTAGCCGGTTGGAGCTGGCGGAGGTGGGTGAGCCAGAATGCCTATTTTATAGTTCTCTCAGGCCCATATCAAAGTGAGTGAACAAGGTCAAAATAAATCGGTACAAGCCACTCTTAACGAAAACTCAGCTGAATGGTTTCACAGTTAACAAAGAAGACATTCATGAAGCAATTGCAACATTAATTATTCCGTTCCTAACAGCCATAGCTCTATAAATGAAATTACCAACACTCGTAATAGTGGTCTCAATAGAACAGGCTAACAACATGGACATTTTGAATAGAGAAGGGTGTTTGTAATATTTAGCTGGAATCAACTCAAGGCGCAACTTCTCGTACAAAGGACAAACCAGTAGAAAATGAAGCTCAGTTTCCGGTGCTTCCTTACAGTGTGGACAGAAAATGTCATGGTTTCTATTGCGATCAGTATATCGTAAAAAGTGGCATCGTAAAGGCGACATTCCTAACCGAAACCTTGAAAGTAACCTGCGGATGTTAACATGTTTAATTACACAGAGGTAGGGACTTCGAACAAGAGACTGGTTATATGACCGATAAACATCGTACAACTCATGCGATTCAATAGCTGAATGCCAGTCTTGGATGTAACAATCACTTAAACATTTCTTAAATTCTACAATAAAAGCTTTCACATTACCAACACTTTGCATTTCCCATACAATTCCAAACCCGAATCTATAAAGAACATAGCAAACATTAGTCGTCCAGGTAATATAATTTTGATTCTGCAGATGCAGCAACATATCATAGGCTTTCTTTGGGAGTCTGTTATTATCCATACAAGCAACACGAAGCCAAAATCTGATGCATTTTGCATATGTATTTACATAAAGAGGGTGTCTTCCAGATTCGCCGTACACTAAGTGCCTAGGAGCTTTTGAACTTACACCAAGAAATCTTTTAATAGCAGCTAAGTGCACCCTTTCAATTTGTTCCTGGTTAGATGACAGTCCCCAAATCTCTGCTCCATAAGTTAAGATAGGTTGTATTTGGCAATCGAATAGCTTAAAGAAAATACGAGGAGAATGTTCACCTACTGACCATAGCGATCTGTTGATAGCAGTTAATCCTTTCTTTGCTCTGTTTGCTAGGTCACACATAGTTGGTTGGAAAGATAATCTTGTAGTCAGTGTTACACCAAGATACTTATACATGTTAACAGTGGAAAGTTGAGCATCATCAAAAGTCCAACTTTCATTTGAAGCAAGGTAACCCCCATTCCTGAATACAACAATATTTGACTTTTCCAGATTCACAAGTAAATCTAAACGTTTTGAAGTATTATACAAGACATTCAGTTGGGTTTGCAAACCAATGACAGTATCAGAAAATAATGCAACATCATCAGCAAATAACAGAATCAAAAGTTCAATGAGGTCTGGAGAAAGCTGAATACCATGTCTACCAAAAGTGTTAATATCTTTAGTTAGTTCATTGATGAACAGTGAAAAAAGCACAGGTGAACACACCTCACCTTGTTTTAGGCCCCGTGGGCATAGAAAAGTATCAGTAAGGTCACCACTAGTTCGAACACAAGTCTTCACAACATTATACATACTTTGCAATGCTTTCAAGAATTTTCCATTAAGACCACTAACAGAGAGAACCTTCCACAATTTATCCCTACTTACTAGGTCAAAAGCCTTCCTAAAGTCTATAAATGCGACATAGAGCTTCCTGTGTCTTAACAACTGCTTCTGAATCATTGCCAGTAAAGTGAAAATGTGATCTGTTGTACATCGTTTGTCACGAAAACCAGCTTGTTCCTCCCCAAGAATATTGTTCATTTCAATCCATTTGGTTAACCTTCTATTGAGAACAAAGCTATATATTTTACTACAAATGTTCAACAAAGAGATTCCTCGGTAGTTATCTGGACAATTCCTATCACCCTTCTTAAATAGTGGTTGCAAGATAGAGACTGACCAATCTTCCTAAACAACCCCTCATCAAAAATTGTATTGATAAATTTAACAAGGAAAGGCATAATGACTTGTCTACTGTACTTATAAAACTCTCCAATAAGCTTATCTGGGCCAGCTGCCTTATTACTCTTTATTGCTCGAATTGCAGCTTCAATTTCGGTAACAGAAATAGGTTGATTCAAAAAGTCGCAGTCAGTATGTACGGGTTCCCTATCATAATATTCATCAAAATCTGAACTGGTGTTTAATTCAACAGGTAAGTCATTAAAACACCTTTAAAGTGATTATAGCACTGTTCACTAGAAATCGACCCCTGACCTTGAGTTCTTGGCCTAACTGAACGAACAATTTCCCAGAATTTCTTTGGGTCATTTATATTACTTTGTAACGATGCAATGATATTTTCATTATGTAGCTTCCTTTTCTGTCTTAGCAATTCCTTATACTCTCTCCTTTTCTGGCCATAGGCAAGTCTGTCATTATCGTTATTAGTTCTATGAAACTTGTTTATCTGTGTTCGTAATACTTTTCTGCTTTGTTTACATTCAAGGTCGAACCAAACTTTTCTCATACCTATGCCAAATCTAATGGTTTTCATCATGCATTCACCTGCATACACAAAACATTCATTGAACTTGGACAAGGCTTGATTAATGTTAACATCAACAAGGTCAGCAGCTTCACTAACTAATGATGAGACATGGTCAGAGTTCATACGTTCATAAAAAGCAGCTGAATTTTCTTCATTCCATTTGTACTTACTGACAGAAACAACTTGGTGAGCATCATTCTCAATAACAGGTAAACAGTCAGCACTATCAGACAGTGAGAAAAACAAAGCAACAACAGCATGCTTAGTTTCTATTAACGGTCTTACATTAAGGCACTGACAATGAGGAAGTAAGGAACTTGAGGCAATCATATAATCAATAACGCTAGAACCACTATCACATACATAAGTGAAGTCACCTGGACATTTCAATGCTTTCAGACCATTAAGAATACACAGATCAAATTCATGACATACATTTAACAAATATCGACCAAAAGGGTTTACCATAGTATCTTTGGAGATTCTCGGAAAAGGTTCCACACTTTGGGACGCATCAATATCATATGACATATAATTCTCTACAAATACTTCTTTTACGTCATCAATGGGGTCACAATTACTCAGGTTAAGTAGGCCAGTTCTTGAATTTAAATCACCACAAATTATCATTGGTAACCACCCAGTTTCTCTAGAAACTTCCAACAAGCATTCTTCTAACAAGGATATGCCGTTATAAATATCCGTTTCTTCATAGTATTTAGAACCTTCAGGTGGGAGATAAGCACCTATTATCAAACAGTCCGAGTTCAATCCTAGAAGGCGGCGAGAAAACTTCAGTACAATAATATTGTCAATTTCACTGTCCACTCTTTCAACATAATTTGCAAATTCATTCCTAATTAAGAAAGCTACACCCCCCGACAAACGACCACAGACACTATCTGACACCTTAACACCCGGGCTAGAGAAAACTTTATGAGAAGGGAACATTGTATCTGGAACTGCTTTTGTAAATGTTTCGGCCAACAGTATACAGTCATATCTGTCAACTAAAGGCAAAAAGTCAGGCTCTCTGGCAATACGCCATAGACCTTCAACGTTAAGTGACGCAAAAGTAAAAAATCTACCTTTGTATGTACACTTCTGCGTAGTAGAACTTAGGGTACAGTCTTCAGCTGCAACCAACGCTAGCTGCACTGCAGTAGGACTAGAGTGTTCGGTGCCCTGGCCTGTCCGTCATCTCCTGTCGCCCCAGCTGCCGCTCCGGCCCTCTGACGCCGGGGAAGCGTTCCTGCTGCCCTCAGGCTTACGTCTGTCCTGCCAGCCCTTCGGCAGTTTGGTTTGCCTGGAGTCGTCACCACTTGAAGCCTTGGTCTTGTCACCCTTGCTCGCAACAGGGTGCTTCCCCATACTGCCAGCAGAGGCCTGAGAGCGGCCCCGTGTCATGGCTGGCGAAGGCAGAGAGCCACGCGCCGACAAGGACTGTGCCTGGTGAGAGCCACCGACACGGCCCCTGCCTCGGCCCCCGCTCCTCACACTGGTGCCGTTGGACCCCTCGCCTGGTGTTGCGGATTGCTGCGGGGTGGACAGAGGGGAACCCCTGCCTCGATCCCCGCTCCCCGCAATGGTGCCGTAAGTCCCGTCGCCTGGTGTTGCGGACCGCTGCGGGGTGGACAGAGGGGAACCCCTGCCTCGATCCCCGCTCCCCGCAATGGTGCCGTAAGTCCCGTCGCCTGGTGTTGCGGACCGCTGCGGGGTGGACAGAGGGGAACCCCTGCCTCGACCCCCGCTCCCCACACCGGTGCCGTAGGTCCCGTCGCCTGGTGTTGCGGACCGCTGCGGGGTGGACAGAGAGGAACCCCTGCCGAAGCCTCGCAGGTATGTGGGTGAAACGGGCACATCTCGTGACACAGCACTGGGCCCAGACTCGGTATGCACTGCCTTCAGATCACAGTTGTCATGTGAAGTAGTGATAATGAAGCAGGTATGACAGTCTCGAGTGTCCTCAGGTCAGAGTCGTCTGTGGAAAGGTCATCGGTCAATTTGTGGTGAGCACCAGTGTCCTTGTCTCTCTGGGTGTTCATTCCGTCTTCCGTCTGCTGCTCAATGTGTCTGTCTTCATCTTCACGATCACTTACAGGTCTGTCCTCAGTGTTCTCAGTGTCGTGAAAGTCGTCAATGTCGCCTGTCAGTGCCCAGTCCCTGCACAGATTAAAGATACCGTTGGTCACCCCGCTCTCCCCTCCTGCTTCCTCGTAGACACCCTCTTGGTCACGGTCAGTGTCGTCACGAGTCAGCTGTCTGTCTATAGTGTCGATATCGGATAATCTGCGAGTGTGATGTGTATTATCACACCGTCTGTTGTCGTACTCGTAGTTCTGTTGTGACCGATTGTGTCTTCTTGACGCTGTAACGGGCACCACACGGCCGTTTCTCAGGTACCCCCGTCGCCCCTCTTGCCGGAGTCGCATCATCTCATCACGCTGGTGCGGGGTGAGATCAGGACCAAGTCTGACGCCCTCATTCTCCTGCAGCTCACGACGAGCCCTCTGGCTGGACATCAGGACCATGGTCAAGTCATGCCGCCTGAAGGTAACGACGACAGCTCTCTTCTGGTCACTCTTGCGTCGTCCCACGCGAACAGCATCGACAACATCGTCACGGTCCCACACGAAGTCAGTGTAGTAAGCGTTCAGTAAGTTAATGAGCGTACTGACCAGCCCTGATGACGTTTCACCTGACGGTTCCTCCAGCCCGGAAATCTTAACGTTCCTGCGACGTAGATCTGACTGTATTCGTTCAAACTGGTTCTCCAGTCTCTGAATGTAATCTTCTGACTCATGCATTCGTCTTTGGAGGGTCTGTATATCCGTCGAGTTCCGTGTGACTGCCTGCGACACAAACGACAACCCCTGCTTGATGTCGGACATGTCATGTGCAAACTGATTCCGCATATTGACTGTCTGGTGTGAAAGGCTGGACACTAACCTCATCACAGAATCAATCTGCTGTGACAGGCGCGCCTCACTACCCCCGTCGTAGGCGTTGATAGAATTCTGAGGAGGGGTCCGGGATTTTCTTCCACATCACTACATCGCAAGATCAACACTGCCGACAACCACAACAAAAGCAAGTCTGACGACCTAATTTTCAGACGAGTAAAAATCAACGTCCGGGACTTCTGAGAAGAACCCGCTGCTCTCGCTCTCTTTGCCATGAAGATGATGAAAACAGGGTTGAAATACCCAATAGAAAGTCTGTGCTGCAGCACAGTAACTGGCATGATCGGAGCAAGCACGATTTCCTCAGTAGAAAACACCTTGAAATTTTCTAAGTCCAGGGGGAGATTAAAACCTTGGAGAAGGGTTTGGAGCCGGAGAGGGGTGAGGGAGGGGGGTTGGGGAAGGGGGGGGGGGGGTTGCAGGGAGGCAGTCGTGAGAAGATGTATTGGAGAGTTACTAATGTGCGAGGAATCAGGGACGAAGACTTTTGGTTCCAGACACGTGATGATTGTGGCTCACTGTGGCTTTTGGTCCTGCGTTCACCCCTCATTTACTCTGCGAATTGCTAGGTGTTGAGTGAATGTAGAGTTTCTTTGTAAAGTATCACATGTTCGTGGATGTGTTTTTGATGCGGAGAAACTTTCGTATTGAGTAATGTACTTTAAAAAGATATTGCATGTCTTGAGAATTTTTTTTTCAAGGTGAAAAAGAGTTAACAGATCAAACTCTTTTCTCTCTGCAAGGGTAAATTTTACATGTTTAGTGGGTATACACTTTCTCTGCAGGGGTAAACTTTACATGTTCAGTGGGTATATCCTTTCTCTGCAAGGGTAAATTTTACATGTTTAGTGGGTATACACTTTCTCTGCAGGGGTAAACTTTACATGTTCAGTGGGTATATCCTTTCTCTGCAAGGGTAAATTTTACATGTTTAGTGGGTATACACTTTCTCTGCAAGGGTAAATTTTACATGTTTAGTGGGTATATCCTTTCTCTGCAAGCGTAAATTTTACATGTTTAGTGGGTATATCCTTTCTCTGCAAGCGTAAATTTTACATGTTTAGTGGGTATGTCCTCTCTCTGCAAGGGTGAATTTTACATGTTTAGTGGGTATCTCTGCAAGCGTAAATTTTACATGTTTAGTGGGCATATCCTTTCTCTGCAAGGGTAAATTTTACATGTTCAGTGGCTATATCCTTTCTCTGCAAGGATAAATTTAACATGTTTAGTGGGTTTATCCTTTCTCTGCAAGGAGTTGCATGTTTGATTAATCTAATTTACCGATTTCAAAGTATTGTATATTAATAACAGCACTTTATTAATAACTGTACTTTGCAAAGTATCACTTGTTTTTTTTTTAAAGAGACATTTACCCCTCGCAAAACTGAAGGTTCTGCGCTCTTAATTTCCTGTTCAATATCCGCTCTTTAGCCCTTTTTCTTCTGTTTTGTTTTCTTTATCTTTTTCTTTTTTTGTTGTTGTTGCTTGTTTGTTTGTTTGTTTGTTTGTTTTGCCTTTCTTCATCGTTGTGCTGTTGTCCATTCTTCTGTCTTTGTTGCAGACAGTCTTTTACACTTTTTTTCCTCCTGTCTTTGTTGCAGACAGTCTTTTACACTTTTTTCCTGTCTTTGTTGCAGACAGTCTTTTACACTTTTTTTTTCTGTCTTTGTTGCAGACAGTCTTTTACACTTTTTTTTCTGTCTTTGTTGCAGACAGTCTTTTACACTTTTTTCCTGTCTTTGTTGCAGACAGTCTTTTACACTTTTTTTTCCCTGTCTTTGTTGCAGACAGTCTTTTACACTTTTTTTTTCTGTCTTTGTTGCAGACAGTCTTTTACACTTTTTTTCTGTCTTTGTTGCAGACAGTCTTTTACACTTTTTTTCCTGTCTTTGTTGCAGACAGTCTTTTACACTTTCTTTCTGTCTTTGTTGCAGACAGTCTTTTACACTTTTTTTCTGTCTTTGTTGCAGACAGTCTTTTACACTTTCTTTCTCTCTAGTTATTCTGTGTAACAACAGTTTATTTTTAAATCGGGCAACTAAGTCGAGACAATTTAAGCCCACACACTTCACAGGGTGGACACAATCTGTCCACTCAACATGTTTGTATGGTCTCTTTATTTACTTTTTTTTTTAAGACTTCTGTTTTTCACACACGGGGAGCAAAACATCAAGTTGAATGGGTTGTGCTCTCAGCACGTTCAAGTTGTATCCGTCTTAAGAATGTCATGAATTAATCTCTCATGGTGAGGTTTTGTTCTGTTTGTTTTGTCTTCTCTCTCTCTCTCTCTCTCTCTCTCTCTCTCTCTCTTTTCGTCTTATCATCTGTGCCACTCCCGTGACACTATCCCCACACAGTTCAGTCTGGCTCCCCGTCTACCGTCACACACACACACACACACACACACACACACACACACACACACACCCTGGCTTGTACCGTCGCAGCCTCGGGCACCGGCTTTCTCTCAGAGAGGTCAGTGTCAAGTGGTCATGACTCAGCTCATCAGAGGAGACACTGCACCACAAACGTGCCACTCTTCTCCGCTGGCTCAATGACGATATGCTGTCGTCGTCCGAGTGACTCTAGAGCTTTGGTTCTTGCCGCCAGAGGTTAGAGTGGCCGACAGGTTTAGAATTCTAGAGCTTTGGTTTTTGCCGCCAGAGGTTAGAGTGGCCGACAGGTTTAGAATTCTAGAGCTTTGGTTCTTGCCGCCAGAGGTTAGAGTGGCCGACAGGTTTAGAATTCTAGAGCTTTGGTTCTTGCCGCCAGAGGTTAGAGTGGCCGACAGGTTTAGAATTCTAGAGCTTTGGTTCTTGCCGCCAGAGGTTAGAGTGGCCGACAGGTTTAGAATTAATTCTGGAAGTTTCCTTCTCCTGCACTTTTTGACGTAAAGTTCGACTTCACTGGGTTTGTTGACAGGTGGTTCGACTTCACTGGGTTTGTTGACAGGTGGTTCGACTTCACTGGGTTTGTTGACAGGTGGTTCGACTTCACTGGGTTTGTTGACAGGTGGTTGATGGAGGATTGGGGCCTGGAAAACGTGGGTGAACCTGTCCGAGCTGTTCAGTGGTGAAGGCTTGGTACATTACATTTACAATGCAGCCATCCGTAGTAGTTTCTTGAAAAAACTTTTGATAATTATAATAATAATATGAATAATAATGATGGTGGTATAATCATATCATCATTATCTCGCAAAATTGATGTAACAAACATTAAAGTGATAAGTCTTGATCCATTAATATTCTTAATATTCTCCACGAGTTTCTTTCTACTGATGCATGGGTAAACCATTGATTTCCGGGAATAGGCCGGAGGACGTCCGGGAAAGACCGGAGGACACTGGGAAAGACCAGAACCAAGGGCTCTGTGGGCTGGCTCCCCACTTTGCCTTCAATATGTGGCTACTAAGTACAAAAAGAAAAGATGCTTCCAGGATTCACCGAAAGGGGGAGAGAATGATGAATCCATCAGTGCTCAACCAATCACGACTGCAAATCCCAAACGGACTATGAACATGGACCAAATGGAATATCCATGTGTCTGTGGAAAGCATTTCGCTACCACCCGTGGCATGAAGATCCACAGAACAAAGATGGGATGTGTGAAGACTCATCTGAATGAGCAGCAGCACACTGCATCAGCAGATAAGACGTCGGAAGACCAAGGCCAGGATTTAAACCACAGTGCCAAGGACATCTACGCTGTTGGTTCGGATGAGGAATTTGCACAGGCCCTCGATGCCAGGTACCTGAAACTCAACCTGCCACGAGCAAACGAAACTGAAGATTGGGAGAAACTGGATGCAAAAATCGTCCAAAGACTGGATGCACTGATAGGGAAAAGCACCCTGGAACACAAACTAGCCACATATGGGGACATTGTGTATGCCACATGTAGAGACGCCTATGGAGCAAAACTACCCAAAGAGAAAACACCTCCAAAGAAATCCAGACGCCAAGAAGAGATGAACAAGATCAGGGTCCAAAAGAAAAACCTCAAGAAGCAAATGAAGACCGCACTGCCAGCTGAAAAATAAGGCTTGGAAAAACTCTGGAAAGACCTGAAAGCAAAACACAGCGCCCTCAGCAACGCGGAATCTGTGAGGAAGAGGAAGAGCAAAAAGAAGAAGACACAAGAGCGCTTCTTCAGAGACCCCTTCCAGTTTGCCAGAACACTGTTTGAGCAGCCAAAATCTGGGACCCTAAGTGTGGACAAAGGAGTTCTTGAGCAGCATCTGAGGAAAACATACTCTGACACACAGAGCAAAGCACCACTCGACATTCAAGGTCTGGTGTGGCCAACCAACCCTGAGGAACAGTTCAATGACAAGCCTCCAACGTTGGCGGAAATCAAGAAGGTGGTCGACAAAGCCAGAGCCAAATCATCACCAGGGCCAAACGGAATGCCTTACCAGCTATACAAGAAATGTCCCAAGGTGCTGGAGTGGCTCCACATGCTGCTGCGATCAGCTTGGAGAAACCAGAAGATCAGCAGCCAGTGGATGACGGCAGATGGTGTGTACATCCCCAAAGAGCAAAACTCAAGTGACATCAGCCAGTTCAGGCCAATATCACTACTGAACGTCGAAGGGAAAATCTTCTTCTCTGTCATGGCAGCAAGGCTGACCAAGTACCTCATGGAAAACAAGTACTTGGATGTGTCAGTCCAGAAAGGTGGCATCCCAGGCGTAGCTGGCTGTGTAGAACACGCCACAATGATCTGGGACGCAATCCAAAGAGCAAAAACAGAAAAGAGAGACCTGGACGTAGTGTGGCTTGATCTGGCAAACGCATATGGATCTGTACCCCATGAGATGATATAGTTGGCTCTTGAGATGTACCATGTGCCAAAGAACATCCGCGACAAGCTCAAGAAGTACTTCAATGACTTCTCAATGCGGTTCTCTACCAAGGAGTACACAACAGATTGGATCAACTTGGAAGTGGGCATTGCAATGGGCTGTGCAATTTCCCCAATACTGTTCGTGTTGGCAATGGAAGTCATCTTGAAAGCAGCAACAAGCAACGCAAGACAAACAGACCTTGGCGATGGATACAAGATGCCCCCTCTCAAGGCCTTCATGGATGACACTACAGTGATTTCATCCAGAGAAGACGAGACACGTCATGTGCTGGAAAGGCTGGACGACATAGCTGCCTCATCCAGAGTGAAGTTCAAGCCAAAGAAATCACGGAATCTCTCACTGAGGAAAGAAAAAGTGGACGAATCTGTGGTCTTCAGTGTTGCCAAACAGGCCATTCCAACAGTCACAGAAGAGCCAGTCAAGAGCCTTGGAAGATGGTATGATGATACGCTGAAAGACACACAAAGAGCAAAAGAAACCAAACAGATGTCGGAAGAAGGCTTGGAAACCATTGACCAGTGTGGGCTCCCTGGCAAATACAAGGTCTGGTGTCTGCAGTTCATGCTGATACCAAAGCTCCTATGGCCTCTGATGATATACGACATCTGCACCAGCACAGTGGAGGCAATGGAAGCCAAAATCAACAAGTTCACAAGGAAATGGCTTAGTGTCCCACCCTGTCTGACTGACATAGCGCTGTACTGTTGCCAAGCAAAGCTGAAACTACCACTGAAATCCATCCTGGAAGAATACAAAGCAGGAAAGATCAGACTTCAAAGCATGCTGGAGGACTCAGGAGACAAGGTGGTAGAAGCAATCAAGCCCCAGCTGAAGACAGGCAGAAAATGGAAAGTTCAAGAGGCAATGGATTCTGCAAAAGAAAGTCTCAAGATCAGAGAAATAACAGGACACACACAGACCAACAGACAAGGACTGGGGGTGACCAAAACTGAATGGTGGTCAAAGGCCAAAGGAAAGGCCAAAAGAGACATGATGATTCAGGAGATGAGAAAAGAGGAAGACCAAAAAAGACTCCAAACAGCAGTCCAGCAGAGCCAGCAAGGGCAATGGACAACGTGGGAGAATGCACTCCAAAGAAGTCTCACTTGGAATGACATTTGGCACATGGCCCCTCTCAGGATCAGCTTCATTCTCAGAGCTGCATATGACCTTCTGCCCTCAAATGCAAACCTGGTGAAGTGGGGAAAAACAGACGATCCTGCATGCCCCCTCTGCCATGAAAAACAAACAGTGGAGCATGTCCTAAGCTCATGTAAAGGAGCCCTGGCTCAAGGAAGGTACACATGGAGGCACAACCAAGTGCTCAAAGAGATTGTACAAGTAGTCTGGGCTAGTACCAACACCACAAAAGGGAAAATCAGGACTCCAAAAGCACCCGCAACATTCTTCACGGCAGGAGGCAGCAAATCATGGCCAAGAACAACAGTGCCACTCGGAACATGCAGGCAGAGTCTGCTGGACGGGGCAGATGACTGGGAGTGCACTGCAGACCTCCCAGAATGGAAGAGTCACCCAGAGATCATCAGCAAGAGTGGCATGAGACCAGACATAGTAGTCCACTCTCAGTCAACCAAGCAGCTGATCATGATCGAGCTCACGGTGCCATATGAGAACAGAATCTACAAGACTGAAAAGTATGCTGATCTGGCAAACAGCCTGAGGAGAGAAGGCTATCAGGTCAAGGTCCTCACTGCAGAAATTGGAGCTAGAGGGTTTGTAAGAACGTCTGCATACACCCTCATGAATCAGCTCTCAGTTGCAGGGAGGGAAAAAACCAGAGCCCTGAAAGCAATGGCAGAAGCGGCAGAGAGGTGTTCAAGCTGGATCTGGTCAAGGAGGAACAAAAGTGAACTTCATAAGGCTTAAATTTCCTACAAATATCAGGTGTCCCTGTGGCTCAGTGGTTAGAGTGCGAGTCGTTAAGTGGAAAATGAGCATGTCCAGAAGGTCATGGGTTCGAATCCCAGCCATGGCTTGTCCCAAGATGGGGAAAAAAAGGGCAGCAGAGGGACATCCGGAGTCATGAACCGGGTGTGGCCCAACCCCACTAGAGTGTCAGGAGATAAGGTCCGAAACACTTGCTTGAAGGGGGCTTCTCTTCTGAGGACTCTCTGCTGCCACGCTCTCCACGAGTTTCTTTCTACTTCTTCGGGCACGACAAATAAAAAGAAACAAACAGAAAAACAACAACAACACCACATATGTTTGAGAAAAACAGTCCTGTGTTTTTACTTCTGCCTGCAGTACAATACTTTGTAAATTACTTTTAGTTTAACTGACAGGTGTGATGTGTTATCTCTTTTATTGAGGTAATTCCACTTACATTCGATTTGGATTCTCAAGCTTAAGCATAGTTAGATATATTCTTATAATTTGATTATTCGTTTCTTGTTTTGGGTGACTTCTTTTCTTTACATTGGTTTCTTCCATTTCCCATTTCTATTATTCATCAGTCCTTTAGGGAGCCCTTTGAATTGTGACGTCTCCTTTGTGGTGTTGAGTATACCACAAAATTATGTGTGGTGTTCCATGTTCAACATCATGGTGAACTGCCACAACCGCCATCAGCCGTAAACATTGAAGATATCTCGCCCAGGAGACAAAAATCGACTATGGTCGGGCATAAACAGACGGTTCTGTTGAAAATAAACTCGTCTCTGGTATCTTTGATCTATTTACACATTCCCTGTATGCAGGACACTCAAATCCAGCTGGCACATAGTTTAAAACCACAGCTCACTTTCCAGGCCAAATCCATGACTGAAATTAGGAGCGACAAAAAGCTAAAAGGCCTGCTTGTCCTCACTACCTGTAACAAATCAGTCACACCAGGAGCATGTAACACCTGCTCCGAAGCAACCTCGCCCGACGTCTGTTCTTTATCCCCCTGTCCACTCTCTCGTCCTCTTTCACCCCTCTTCCTTCATGTATCTCGCATGCATACATCCTCTGTACTTCTCTCTCTCTCTCTCCTCTCTCTCTCTCTCTGTGTGTGTGTGTGTGTGTGTGTGTGTGTGTGTGTGTGTGTGTGACTCTTTGCCTTTTTTCTTCTTCTCAGTTTTCTTGCTTTCCTCTTTCTTGTTACTCCATTCTCTCTGCTAGCATCACCCTTTCCACAATTCCTCTGCAAAATGATAATGATTCCCTGTTGTTTCAGGTTCAGCGATACTTCCATTCAACAACGCCTGTACTCACGTCCCATGTTACCCGTGCTGAGAGTACAGTCTTTGTTACGGGTTGCCGATGAAAACTATTTGTCAAACACTCTCGAACACCGGGAGAAAATGCAGGACATATACATACAGAGAGATCTCGCAGGATTCTACGTGTACCAAAGCTACCTGAAACGCTTGCGTAGACTCCACCGGAACTACGTCAAGAAAGTTCGAAATCTACGGCAGCAGCAGCAACAACAACAACAAGCTCGACATGGGCAACCTCAGCAATACTGCTGTCGTGGTAACCAACAGCCTAAACATTTAACTTTTCAGTCAAATTACCGTCTTAAAACCGAAAACTGCCGTTCCAGTGGTGTGGCCGTAGCCTTGGAAGAGAGAGGCAGGGGAATAAAAGATGTCCAATATGGTCATTTGAAGTTCCGTCTGGAGGCCATGAAGAGACCAAACCTGTCCATTGGTCACAGGAAATGTCTCCACCAATCAGAAACAGAGCCTAACCCCCGCTGTCTTCCACCAATCAAGAAGAACGTCTCACAAACAAAAAAGATGAATGAGCACAACGAGACAGAAGGCGACGACGAAGACGACGCCGTGACCAAAAGTGGGAGGGGGGAAGCCATCTACATCCCGTGTGGTCGCCAGAATTCAGAGCTTCGCCTGCAGAAGCTGGAAGAGAGGCAGCAGCGGGAAAGGGACAGGAACGGGGCTCTGTCTTTCCGGATGTGGAAGAGTGTTCACGGTCTGTCTGGGACGCCATACTCCACCTAGCCTGAACTTGTCGGCCACCTGCACACACACACACACACACACACACACACACAAACACACACACTAACACAACACACACACACACACACACACACACACACACTAACACACACATACATGCACACACACACACACACACACACACACACACACACACACTAACACACACATACATGCACACACACACACACACACACACATACACACACACAGACACAAACACACACACACACACATACGCACGCACACACACGCACGCACGCACAGAAGCACACATGCACACACACATGCACGCACACACGCACGCACGCATGCACGCACGTTATGTTGTTTTCTACCTTTTTTCCTGTTTGTTTGTTTGCTTGTAGCAGTCTGTTTTTGTCTTTTTGGGAGATGTGTCTTTTTGCATCTCTATTCAAACGACATTTAACAAATATAACAAATGAATAATATCGTGTGTGTGTGTGTGTGTGTGTGTGTGTGGTGTGTGTGTTACTCATTCACCATAACATACTCTTTGACACATGCAACATTGACAAGGGTTGTATAAGCAAGATGGAGAATCGTGGCAAATCGAGGTGTCATCCTGGATGATCCCAAACGAGCTCACTTTGCCTCGGTCCCGCTGTTTGCTGTCTACAACAGTACCAAAGTTGCCTGTGCCAAAGAATATGTGACAGTGCTACCTTGTTGTTTCATCTGCACAACAACAGATGTCTACAACAGTACCAAAGTTGCCTGTGCCAAAGAATATGTTACAGTGCTACCTTGTTTCATCTGCACAACAACAGATGTCTACAGCAGTATCAAAGTTGCCTGTGCCAAAGAATATGTCACAGTGCTACATTGTTGTTTCATCTGCACAACAACAGATGTCTACAACAGTACCAAAGTTGCCTGTGCCAAAGGATATGTGACAGTGATACCTTGTTGTTTCATCTGCACAACAACAGATGTCTACAGCAGTAACAAAGTTGCCTGTGTCAAAGGATATGTGACAGTGATACCTTGTTGTTTCATCTGCACAACAACAGATGTCTACAGCAGTACCAAAGTTGCCTGTGCCTAAGGATATATGACAGTTGTGACGAAACGCTTGACAAAACCATCCGATCGGTACCACTAAAATCCCAAACAAAAAAATAGATTTCAAATCTATACCCACTCCCCCCCTCTCAACCCCCCTCTCTCCCCCTTTCTCCCCCTTAGTACAAATCGCACGCCGACACGAACTATGACAGATGAAGAAATTGCGTCACGATAAACTCGTGACGCCTTTCGTTCTTGTTGACCTACCCCCCCCCCCCCACCCCCCTCTCAACTCTCCTTCCCCACTCCGAGTAGCTACGACACAGTAAAATTTCAATTTCATTGTGGCAATGGCCCGTCTCGCACCCCCCACCCCCTCTCTCTCTCTCTCTCTCTCTCTGCCGTGCTCTTCCCCCACCACCACTCACCCCCCCTCCCCCCTCCCCCCTTCATATTTACTACAGTTCGTGCACTGGCTGAACTGTAACGTATGTCACGGGAATCGTTCCGCGATAGTATGTATCCATACGGACGCATAAATTAAACTGGCCGCGGATGTCCGTGAGCTATGCCGATTAGGATCAAACGGTTCCCGAGGCGACTAGTGATAAGACTAGATCCCTCCCCCTCTCACCCCTGATGTGTGAGTGACAGGTTGTCAAAATCGAATCCTGCAACTAGAATGCATATATACCAGACACACAGGGCTCACCTTCACTGACCCCTCAAGACTACCTGTAGACCAGACCAGAGGAAGACAAAGAGACAACTAGAGAAGGCGTGAGAAAATCTCGGTACCCTCGTTGATCTCCAGTCATTCACTGTTCATTCCCAGGAAAAAACTGGGAGCCTGGACACGCGATCCTGGTCACCCTATCCTGGTCACGTGATCCAGGCCACGCTATCCTGGACACGCTACCCATTGCGGCCGGACCAGAAGCTGGGACTTCGCCCAACACCAGGGCGACACCAGACACAACCAGTCTACACCAGTGGGGCAGTCACCAACCACAGGAGAGATCAACTACCCTCTCCGAAGCAAAGCTAAGTTAGCTTACCACCTGGACTCAAACCCATCAGACCCTTGCCCTCACTTTATGATGACATAGGGAGAACCAGTCTATGAGTACCACTCTGGCTACAGTCACCGGGTGATTTGCAAGCGAAGTGGATGTATAATAACCATATACATTCAGTGTAACTTAGACTGAACCCCCCCCCCCCCCCCCCATATGCCAACTTAAAACTTGCTGCACTGAGTGCAAGCGAGTAAAGTAGGAGTGAGGAAGGGCCCCTCATTGTGGTAGTCCAATGAGAATTAAACCCTAGCCTATGGAACTGACCCGCTAATACTGACCTATGTGTAAACAATAAAAGTTGATGTGTGAAAGTGCACTTAACTTGTGGCAGTTCTTTGTTGTTCAATCAAATGTTGAATGTTTGAACTTCTCTCTTCAATTCTTTCTCTCGGAGCTACAAGTACTTATAAGAGTACAGGCCTAAGGAAAACTATCTCAGAGCCACTGTTCAGTATTTTACCCAGTCCCGGTATGAAATAAAAATTTCTTCGATGACTAGTACCGGAAAGTTGCTCCTTCCACCACTAGTAAGAGAGAGGGTGTAGGTGAAATGCTATGATAATTCTCATTGAGAAATTATCCCTAGTCCTTCCCCTAGAGGACCTACCTAACACTTGCTCATCTCGTCACAACAGTGATACCTTGTTGTTTCATCTGCACAACAACAGATGTCTACAGCAGTAACAAAGTTGCCTGTGCCTAAGGATATATGACAGTGATACCTTGTAGTTTCATCTGCACAACAACAGATGTCTACAGCAGTACCAAAGTTGCCTATGCCAAAGGATAAGTCACAGTGCTACCTTGTTGTTTCATCTGCACAACAACAGATGTCTACAACAGTATCAAAGTTGCCTGTGCCAAAGAATATGTCACAGTGCTACCTTGTTGTTTCATCTGCACAACAACAGATGTCTACAACAGTACCAAAGTTGCCTGTGCCAAAGAATATGTGACAGTGATACCTTGTTGTTTCATCTGCACATCAACAGATGTCTACAGCAGTACCAAAGTTGCCTGTGCCAAAGGATAAGTCACAGTGCTACCTTGTTGTTTCATCTGCACAACAACAGATGTCTACAGCAGTACCAAAGTTGCCTGTGCCAAAGAATATGTCACAGTGATACCTTGTTGTTTCATCTGCACGACGACAGACGTCTACAACAGTACCAAAGTTGCCTGTGCCAAAGAATATGTCACAGTGCTACCTTGTTGTTTCATCTGCACAACAACAGATGTCTACAGCAGTACCAAAGTTGCCTGTGCCAAAGAATATGTCACAGTGATACCTTGTTGTTTCATCTGCATGATGACAGATGTCTACAACAGTACCAAAGTTGCCTGTGCCAAAGAATATGTCACAGTGATACCTTGTTGTTTCATCTGCACGACGACAGACGTCTACAACAGTACCAAAGTTGCCTGTGCCAAAGAATATGTCACAGTGCTACCTTGTTGTTTCATCTGCACAACAACAGATGTCTACAGCAGTACCAAAGTTGCCTGTGCCAAAGAATATGTCACAGTGATACCTTGTTGTTTCATCTGCACGACGACAGATGTCTACAACAGTACCAAAGTTGCCTGTGCCAAAGGATATGTGACAGTGTACCTTGTTGTTTCATCTGCACGACGACAGACGTCTACAACAGTACCAAAGTTGCCTGTGCCTAAGGATATATGACAGTGATACCTTGTTGTTTCATCTGCACGACGACAGACGTCTACAACAGTACCAAAGTTGCCTGTGCCTAAGGATATATGACAGTGCTACCTTGTTGTTTCATCTGCACGACGACAGATGTCTACAACAGTACCAAAGTTGCCTGTGCCTAAGGATATATGACAGTGATACCTTGTTGTTTCATCTGCACAACAACAGAAATGAACTCTCCGCAAATTGGAATTAATGAACCACACAAATTTGAATAATGCGAATGTATTCAAACAGGAATGATAATCCACACACATTGGAATAAAGTAAATCTCCTTGAAAAGGAGTAACGTGATTGCTTATACAATTCAGAGCAAAGCTCACATAAACATAACACTGATGTAAACCCCTTTGAAGAGTTAGTCAAATAAAGACATACAAACACTGATAAACATATACAACTTTCGCTACCCCCCCCCCCCCCCCCCGCCCCTCCCCCTTCTTCCTCCCTCACAAAAATGTCCTGGTGGAGCAAAATTCCAATGAGGATCCATTTCATGACAGTAATTATGAAATGATCAAACTCAAACGAGATGTCGTGTGTTACAAACTTGTTAACCTGAATGTGACTCTGTGTCCATACTTAGCTCTGAATTAAAACGTGACAGCAACTTTATGCCTGAATGTGACTCTGTGTCCATACTTAGCTCTGAATTAAAACGTGACTGCAACTTTATGCCTGAATGTGACTCTGTGTCCATACTTAGCTCTGAATTAAAACGTGACAGCAACTTTATGTCTGAATGTGACTCTGTGTCCATACTTAGCTCTGAATTAAAACGTGACTGCAACTTTATGCCCGGACCTTGGTCTGCAAGAGCTAACATTTCCAATGATTTTTTACCTACCAGTTTTCCTGAAGACAAAGAAATGCTAAAGTATGTAAATTGTAATCAGTCCTGATTTGACTGAAACCTGATACTTCTTTGCCGAGTTTCACGTCCCTATCTTTATGTAAGCATTACTGCAACACACACACACCACACACACACACACACACACACACACACACACAGAGTACCTGATTGTTCAAACATACATACGCATGAGCGGACATTCTCTCTCTCTCTCTCTCTCTCTCTCTCTCTCTCTCTCTCTCTCTCTCTCTCTCTCTCTCTCTCACACACACACACACACACACACACACACACACACACACAGAATGAACGAATGAATGAAAGAATGAGTGAATGAATGAATGAATGATTACAGCAAGCTTACAATGCCCATTCTCAAGAAGAAACACTCTGTGGGAGGGAGATGTGGGGATGTTAACAGAGTCACCATCAAAGAATAAACACAGACAACATTTATCAGAAAACAATAAACACAGACAACACATAATACACGATATAGAAACCAGGTCACGGAAGATTTTAGAAACTGTTCTTGTACACCAATATGATTGCGAACGTGACTGTTAATATATCCACATGTCTGCCTACAATCATCACAATTTTCATTGTTGACAGCTCTGATGTTGTTGGAGGCCATTTTCGTGTCTTCTCTAATAGTTTAGTGAGGGGTGTGCATTTGTCTTGTCATTTTCTGGAGAGATGTCAGTATGTCATTGATTGTATTGTTGTCTGATGGAGTACTCCCGAGAAATGTATTTGGGATCATCTCTGGGCTCTGAATCATGATCGTTTTCAGATGCCTAGACTTGTTCTGTGTAGCTGGTGGCCTGCCATGTTCACAGATCACACCGCATGATTGCGTAATTGTTCACCATTAATGCTTGGCTTAAAAGACACAATATCCAATAAGAAGGCTTCATCAAGTGCGATCGCCACAGTATGTTTGTCACACTATTCCAAGCTGATTTCCAGTTGAGCGTCACTGTGCTGTGTGTCTCATGCGGGCTGTTGAGTAAAAGGAGGAGGATTGCTGTCACGCTTCAACATTTCACCACAAACTGTATATTTGGTTGTTGCCAGTATAAAAGGATCGAGTCTGGACTGTTATCCCCGCTTCTGTCAACACTGTGTTCTTGTCCAGGTTGCGTTGACAAAAACAAATCAGTTGGAGAACAAGCTTCACTTATCCTTTTAATTCCCTTGCCCCATCTTTCTCATCATACAGGTTACAGCTCAATACAGACCAGTAGCAAACTGTTTTAAATACAAATTCATGCAAACGTCCAGCATCTGATAAGCTTCATCTTCACAGTCATCTAATTCACACTATCAATTTCATCTTTATATATTCCACTGCAGTTCGGTTTCTCAGTCGAAGCACATACATCATCAAACACTTGCCTTCATACCATTTTAAAAGGAAATGCCTCGAGTCAAGTCTGTCAGCAAATTTTAGGTAACATTTCTTCCTGTCAGGCTAAAAACATTATAATCATTATGGCATTTCAGCCATGACAGAAAACATATGTGTGATCACCATATCTATCACCATGACGTGCACCATTAAAGATAACAGCGTCAACTTAAACAATCGAGTAAAGATTTCCCAACATTATTGACAGAACTGTCTTTAGAGATTCGTACAATAATTTCCTTTGTCTCAACATAGTGAAAGTGATTAACATAATTGACTACACCCTCTTCATAAGCTCGCTTATTACTAGTCCTGATTCTTAGATCACTAGTTATTATGGCAAACACGCCATCTTCATGTGGGCCCAATAGTTGGATAAGGATTACTGCTACAATTCAAATTCCATCTGCCAAATTCGTCAAATGATACAGTGGTACAACGTAATAGGCAACTAAAATAATGCCTGTCAAGATTAAACACTCTTCTGTCCACTTCCAGTGAAACAGTACAACCACAAGCCGGTTTGATCCGTGTAACATATTGTTCAATACTTTTTTTCTACTTACAAGATACCCGACACTAGACCTCTCTTCTCTAAGCAAGGCGAAGTATGAAGCTCTGCCCCTGTGTGGCAGCATGGCAACAAAGAGCCCCTGCTGGCTGGCAACAACACTCACTGCACACCGCGCGAGATCTGTCTAAACTGCTTGCAGGTTTGCAAGCCAATGGGCCAGTGTACCATTTCTTTCAGTGCAAAGTTGAACAGCGCCGGTGTCTTTGTTGATACAGCAGGAAAAACTGACCCTACTGATTGCTATTGATCGATGCAGTGAAGTGAGGAAAGCCTACAATAAAAGATGAAATAATACGAAAGGAAAGACGGAAATAGAAACAAAGCAAAACGATATCGCTACCTAGAATTAGAACAAGTCTCCCAACAGAAACAAAACGAACAAAAACAGAGAGAGAGAGAGAGAGAGAGAGAGAGACGGATACGGATACGGATATTTGTTTCAGTAATAGGCCATTGCCCCTCATGAAGTGGTGCAGCTGAACAATCATTCCAAACTATAATGTTTCCAATTGTTCAAAATTATTACACCAAGATAACAAAACAGATCGTAACTTAAACCCTTTACATAAGAAAATGGACAGGTTTCTAACTGTTCCTTCATGATGCAAAAAGTAAACTTTGTCGAAAAAGACTGATATTTATAGTACTTTGAATGTATATATCGCACTCTTAAATGATTAGGTGCAGGACAACACAAGACAAAATGCAGCTCGTCGTCTTTCATTTGTTTACATAATGGACAAATTACATCGACAGGACTGTGTTGTTTGTATCGATATTGATGTACAGCAATATCCGAAATGTCAAGTCTAAACTTTGTTGTTAGTATTTTAAGATGCCCGTCAAGAGAGAGAGAGAGAGAGAGAGAGAGAGGAGAGAGAGAGACTGATCTTTAATACAATCAATCAATCTCTCTCTCCCTTGAGAGAGAGAGAGAGAGAGAGAGAGAGAGAGAGAGAGAGAGAGAGTCGGGGGGTGATGTGTGCATGTGTGTGTGTGTGTGTGTGTGTGTGAGAGAGAGAGAGAGAGAGAGAGAGAGAGAGAGAGAGAGAGAGAAGTTTTATTTAACCAGGGTAATGAGATAAGCAATATGAATGCTTTTTTCCACCCAACCCTGGGGAGCCCCCCCCCCCCTCTCTCTCTCTCTCTCTCTCTCTGTTTTTTTTTTCTTTTTTTTTTTGGTCTTTATCTGTGTTTCGTTTTGTTTTGTTTTGTGTGTTTGCTTTCTCTTTTTATCTGTCTTTCGTTTCATACAGTTTTTAAAAATGTTTCATTGTTGATTATTACTCGTTTCCTTTGCTCGTTTGCTCTCTCTCTCTCTCTCTCTCTCTCTCTCTCTCTCCCTTAGTTAGTCTGCTGCTTCTGCCAGAGTGACAGGCAGTCTCTTTTTTGCTAAGAGTACAAATCACTATTAAAAAAAAAACCTGATCACTGAGGAGCAAGCACCCAAGTTCTCCTAGAAACATACCAAGTATTTGCAGAGCAGGTTCGCGGTTTAAAGTGCACAAAAAGGGAACATCATTTTTTCCCAGACTGCATGACAGTGTGGTTTGTTTGACCGTGTCGTGTCGGGTCTGACCATGTTTTCTCAAGTCTGTCTTTGTTTTGTCAAGTCTGGGTATGTTTTGCCAGGTTTCACTGTATTGTGTCTTGGTTGATTTGTTTTGTAATATTATTCTCATTATCGATTTGGGGCCGGAATAGCTCAGTTGGTAGAGCGCCGGATTCGTGATCCTGAGGTTACGGGTTCGAATTTCGGTACAGGGGATTTTTCCCTCGGAATTAACATTGGTTCTGACTCCATTCCCCACACAGTCCTTCGAGTGAGACTATAAACCGAGGTTCCGTGTGTTAACACACGCACATCTTGCACACACACGTCAAAATCCATCACCAACTTTCGGATGAGAAGGCCAGTTTGGCCGTTGGTATGGATGACACGTTAGAAATAGCATGCACCTTCACCGAAGTAGGAGTATGGCTGCCTTATATTTATTAATGGCGGGATAAAAAAACGGTCATACACACAAAAGTGTCAGAATCGTCAACTCGATGAAGGACACTCAAAGAAAGAAGAAGATATTATTATCATTATCGTTATGATTATCATCACCATCATTATTTTTTATTGTTTGATCAGGTTTGAAAATAAAAGTGGTTGGAGTTGACATTTTTGTTTGATTTGGGTTGTTTCCCATGCTAGGTTTGTCTGCGTTTAGCCATATTTGACTCGATTTATAAAATGTGCTTGTGATATGTTGTCTTAAGTCGGACTGCATTTGATTACCATTGGTTGTGTTCTGTCAGGACTGACAACGTGTTCCATGTTTTGATTGGTTCTGTAATGCTTCACTTTGTTTTGTCATGCTTAACTGTTTTTCAACGACTTTTAATGTTTTAATCATGACTGACAGCGTCAGTTGTAAGTTGGTCTCATCAAATTTGATAGTGTCTTGTCAGGTTTGACTTTTCTCAGGATTTTCATTGTTTCGTCAGGGTTGACTGTGTCATATTAGGTATGATATGTGTGGTGTTGACAATGGCCACTCTATGTTATGTACAGTCCTTCATGTCAGTGGCTACCGTGTGTTCTATGCAGTCATTACAGACAATGAAACCTGTGCTCTGTAGAGTCCACCAAGACGAGGATAACTCTGTGTTCTATGCAGTCCTTCAGGACAATAATAACTCCATGTTCTATGCAGTCCTTCAGGACAATGATAAATCCATGTTCTATGCAGTCCTTCAAGACGGTGATAAATATTATGTGCAGTCCTTCAGGACAATGATAACTCTGTGTTCTATGCAGTCCTTCAAGACAGTGATAAATATTCTGTGTTCTGTGCAGTCCTTCAAGACAACAACTCTGTGTTCTATGCGGTCCTTCAAGACAATAACTCTGTGTTCTGTGCAGTCCTTCAAGACAATGATAACTCTGTGTTCTATGCAGTCCTTCAAGACAATAACTCTGTGTTCTATGCAGTCCTTCAGGACAAATAACTCTGTGTTCTATGCAGTCCTTCAAGACAGTAATAACTCTGTGTTCTATGCAGTCCTTCAAGACAATGATAACTCTGTGTTCTATGCAGTCCTTCAAGACAATGATAACTCTGTGTTTTGTGTAGTCCTGCAAGACAATTATAACTGTGTTCTGTGCAGTCCTTCAAGACAATGATAACTCTGTGTTCTATGCAGTACTTCAAGACAACAACTCTCTGTTCTATGCAGTCCTTCAAGACAATGACAACTTTGTGTTCTGTATGCAGTCCTTCAAGACAACGATAACTCTGTGTTCTATGCAGTCCTTCAAGACAATAACTCTGTGTTCTATTCAGTCCTTCAAGACAATGATAACTCCATGTTCTATGCAGTCCTTCAAGACAATGATAACTCCATGTTCTATGCGGTCGCTTCAAGACAATAAACTCTGTTTCTATGCAGTCCTTCAAGACAGTGATAACTCGTGTTCTATGCAGTCCTTCAAGACAATAACTCTGTGTTCTGTGTAGTCCTTCAAGACAATAACTCTGTGTTCTATGCAGTCATTCAAGACAATAACTCTGTGTTCTTGCAGTCCTTCAAGACAAAATAACTCTGTGTTCTATGCAGTCTTCAAGACAATATAACTCTGTGTTCTATGCAGTCCTTCAAGACAATGTAATTCCATGTTCTATGCAGTCCTTCAAGACAATGATATCTCCATGTTCTAGTGAGTCTTGCAGGACATGTTTCCCATCTGATCTACTCTTTTCGACAAATGATATATGTATGATGATTGTAGATTTACATCTCCCTCTGAATTCTACTCTTTTCTACAAATGATATATTATGATGATTGTACGATTTTCACATCTCCCTCTGAATTCTACTCTTTTCTACAAATGATATATTGTATGATGATTGTACGATTTTCACATCTCCCTCTGAATTCTACTCTTTTCTACAATTAAATGATTATATTAATTAATTATTAATTGTTTAGCGATTTTTCACATCTCCCTCTGAATTCTACTCTTTTCTACAAATGATATATTATATGATGATTGTACGATTTTCACATCTACCTCTGTGGGCCATATTTAGATCCGTCATCAGAGAGGGTATAGCAAATGTATACGGATTACCAATGACCATTGTGTTTCTTGGTGTTCTTTATAAATGTATACGGATTACCAATGACCATTGTGTTTCTTGGTGTTCTTTATAAATGTATACGGATTACAAATGACCATTGTGTTTCTTGGTGTTCTTTATAAATGTGGGGATGTTACGTCTTTCATCGTTTGTCTGTGGGTTTTTTCCCCTTCTTTTGTTTTGTTATTAATTTTTCAGTTTCACTCCCCCTTTTTTTTTATTTTGGTCAGGCATACAATTTGGTAACTGCTGTTGCAGATAATTATGATCCATGCATTCCTGACCTGAAGTATCAGTTGCAAACATGTAAATCATTATCACACGTACAAATAAACAGACCAATTTGTATTCAATACAGAAAGGTCTTGAATGCATACTTATTATTTCAGGACACTCTCTCTCTCTCACCTCCCCTTACCCAACAATACACACAAACTCGTGGCAGAGTAATACACAGGTTAATTGTGGCCGTCAAGTGGTCGAAGATGGAGCACACTTGCATTCGCAGGCTCTCTTATACACAATCACAAACAACGGCGTAAAAAGAAATATTTTATTAAACGTAACAAAGTTTTCTGTAAGCTTTAGGCAAAACGGCCTGGTTTGAGGCGAACAAGAGGCAAAGGAAGAAAGACAAACACTAAAATCATCAGCACTGTCATAGGTTTGATGAACACTGAAATGGTAATTTGAAATAAGCTTTCATTAAAATTGAATCAACATCAGATAAATCAAACGAAAATGGACATGTTCCATGTAAGACATTCGTTATGACAAACGCCTTGCAAAACTTCAACTCTGGTGGAAAAACCACTGTATAAAAACATGAAATTCAGTCTACCTGAATGCGTTATACAATACGCCATTTGTGATTTAAATATTTATCAATCACATTTCAGATCCAAAAATATCAATCCTATCATTTAAAATCATCTGCTGCGTAATGAATATTATGTTTTATTATGATAAGGTCTGAAGGTAAACCAACATGTATAAAAATAGGTTGTTTTGCATCATACAGTGTAGAGTGATTTCAGAAAATACTTAAACATCAGCAGATATGGGATAATCTCCCACAAATATCCTTCAATACTCAATGTTGCGCTGTAAGAATCCAAACGTAAGTTTAAAAATCCTATGACTTTTGTTGCTATGAAATGCATGTCACAAACACAATTTCCCATTGGAAAATTTGGAACAGACCAATTTCACATTCTTTTCAGGAAGTGCAAGTTCAAATCACAGCAGAAGAAACAAACAAAACACCACACACACAAACAAACACAAAGAAAGAAAAACTTAAAAACTATCTGCCAGCAGGAGGACATCTACAACTTAAGATTTGGATGTCGCCCAGCCTCCTAAGACCACAAAGAGTTCTGGGCCAAAACATCTGCGTGTACATGTATCTTTGTAAGCACCAAGACCTATAGGACCATACATCAATGCCATTCATCATCATTATCATGAAGGGGCTTTCACCTCTGCTGCCGAACTCCCCCTGGCAAAGTACACAGCTGTCAAATTTGTGTGGTCTTTGGGAAATTGTGGTCAGATTTGCGTAGTCTTTGGAAAATTACGGTCAGATTTGTGTAGTCTTTGGAAAATTACGGTTAGATTTGTGCGGTCTTTGGAAAATTGCAGACAAATTTGTTCAGCCTTTGGAAAATTGCTGTCAGATTTGTGTAGTCTTTGGAAAATAGCAGTCAGATTTGTGTAGTCTTTAGAAAATTATTGTCAGATTTGTGTAGTCTTTAGAAAATTGCTGTCAGATTTGTGTAGTCCTAAGAAAATTGTTGTCAGATTTGTGTAGTCATTAGAAAATTGCGGTCAGATTGTGAAGTCTTTGGAAAAGTATGGTCAGATTTGTGTAGCCTTTGGAAAATTACCATCAGATTTGTGTAGTCTTTGGAAAATTGCAGTCAGATTTGAGTAGTCTTTGGAAAATTGTGGTCAGATTTGTGCAGACTTGGGAAAATTGCAGTCAGATTTGAGTAGTCTTTAGAAAATTGCAGTCAGATTTGAGTATCCTTTGGAAAATTGCAGTCAGATTTGTGTAGTCTTTTGAAAATTGTGGTTAGATTTGTGCAGTCTTTTGAAAATTGTGGTCAGATTTGTGTAGTCTTTAGAAAATTGCGGTCAGATTTGTGTAGTCTTTGGAAAATTGGGGTTAGATTTGTGCAGCCTTTGGAAAATTGCAGTCAGATTTGTGCAGCCTTTGGAAAATTGCCGTCAGATTTGTGCAGCCTTTGGAGAATTCAAGGCAGTTGTGTAAAGACAGTGTGAAACAACTGTTTCAGGTGAAAAGAAAAAAATGAAAGAAGAAACCTGTCTTCTACCTGCCTGAACTTATTTCATGACTTGCAATCACCAGGTATCAGCATCCCATCTCCTTACTTCCCTTTTGTTGTGTCACCCACCATCCTCTAAGAACACTTCAGAGCGCTGGACATCAACTTAAGGAAGGTTCTACCACACATATGAAATGATACCTTGTTGTGTCACCCACCATCCTCTAAGAACGCTTCAGAGCGCTGGACATCAACTTAAGGAAGGTTCTACCACACACATGAAATGATCCTTGTTGTGTCACCCACCATCCTCTAAGAACACTTCAGAGCGCTGGACATCAACTTAAGGAAGGTTCTACCACACACATGAAATGATACCTTGTTGTGTCACCCACCATCCTCTAAGAACGCTTCAGAGCGCTGGACATCAACTTAAGGAAGGTTCTACCACACATATGAAATGATACCTTGTTGTGTCACCCACCATCCTCTAAGAACGCTTCAGAGCGCTGGACATCAACTTAAGGAAGGTTCTACCACACATATGAAATGATACCTTGTTGTGTCACCCACCATCCTCTAAGAACGCTTCAGAGCGCTGGACATCAACTTAAGGAAGGTTCTACCACACATATGAAATGATACCTTGTTGTGTCACCCACCATCCTCTAAGAACGCTTCAGAGCGCTGGACATCAACTTAAGGAAGGTTTACCACACATATGAAATGATACTTGTTGTGTCACCCACCATCCTCTAAGAACGCTTCAGAGCGCTGGACATCAACTTAAGGAAGGTTCTACCACACATATGAAATGATACCTTGTTGTGTCACCCACCATCCTCTAAGAACGCTTCAGAGCGCTGGACATCAACTTAAGGAAGGTTCTACCACACACATGAAATGATACCTTGTTGTGTCACCCACCATCCTCTAAGAACGCTTCAGAGCGCTGGACATCAACTTAAGGAAGGCTCTACCACACATATGAAATGATACCCTGTTGTGTCCACATCAGCACTTAGAAACCCTCATAGACATAAAATGACAAAAAAAAGACATATTGTAACAGGCTGTCCAGCAGAGACAAAACGGGATGAGAGAGAGACAGACAGAGAGAGAGAGAGCGAGAGAGAACAAAATGGCTATGTACATTATTCATATTGATAGTGAAAGCTCACATGAGAGAATATTTGCATCACATAACAAGGAAGACTCGATATTCCATTTCTCTAGGCAAAAACGTGATGAATTTGAAATAAAAATCTTTAATCTGAGAGGTGTATATACATCTGCAGTCAACATACTTTAATTTATAGTTTCATATATTTTTCCTGTATATCTGTTTGTGGAACAAGGGAACTTATATTTTCTGGAAAAAAAAAAACAACGAAGAAAAGAGTCATCTATAAAAGGATGGGTATCCCATACAACATAAATGAATGAGACATATAGCTTTGCAAAAACCATGAACAAAACAACTTTGTAATAATAGTAAACTGTACAGCCTAACAGTCATACAAAAAAAAAAAACCCAACAAACCCCAAACAACAAAAAAAAATTTGATTTGCTTGTGGCAGTCATAGGTTTCATCAACTTTCTAAATGTCTGAGCAGTTGTTCCTCTTCAAAAAAATGTCCAATGTGAAAGAGCCCCACATGCATCAAGTCTGAAAATTGTTGATAAATCTCCGCCAAAAAACGTAGACAAACGAATCACAAGACAAAACATGATGCGTTTCGACCTCTTAGGTCTTCTTCAGGCAAGATACACAACATTCAGGACCACAAACATGAACGAGCAATCACTCATCTTCATCCAGTTCGGTGCAATTCAACGCCTGTCTTGCGCTGAATTGGATGGAGATAAGTGATTGCTCGTTCATTTGCCTTGTCCTGAGTGTTGTGTATCTTGCCAGAAGAAGACCTAAGAGGTCAAAACACGTCGTGTTTTGTCTTGTGATTCGTTTGTCTACCTTTTTCGGCGAAGCTTTATGGATAATTTTTCAGATTTGTTTAGGTTTCTGCCTGCAGTCGCCTCCCTTTGCAACTAGATCCCACATGCATCAGTCTGGGTCAAACCAGGTGCCTGGAGGTGTGCGCTTCTTGATGAACTCCCAGTGTGAAGGATTCAGTCATCCCACCTCACAGACCCATTTTTTTTCCATCCAAAATTCTGCCCTTGCATGACATATGATACATAAGCACCTCAATCAGACAGAAGAAGTTTATGACACATACTCACAGTTAAAACATGAGCATGGTAGTTGCAATATTAGTCTCTTAGGACAATAGCTGGAATGTGACTCGCTATTAGATTTTGAAAGGAAAAATAGCAATTTGTTAATAGGCCAAAAAGCAATCGGCATTCATTCTACAGCAAAGTATTTTACATCACTATTGATTGTAAAGCGATGTTATGACCGAACAGAGTAGAATGAGCCCTGTTCAAATTCACCTAGAAAGAGGCGAATTACATCACCATTGATTGTAAAATGATGTTATTACCAAATGAACAGAGTAGTAAGCGCCATTTTCAAATTCACCCAGAAAGTGGCGAATTACATCACTATTGATTGTAAAACGATGTTATGTCCAAACAGAGTAAATGGAGTCCTGTTCAAATTCACCCAGAAAGAGGCGATTAACATCACTGTTGATTGTAAAACAATGTTATGACCAAACAGACAGAGTAGAAGAAGTCCTGTTCAAATTCACCCAGAAAGAGGCGATTAACATCACTGTTGATTGTAAAACAATGTTATGACCAAACAGACAGAGTAGAAGAAGTCCTGTTCAAATTCACCCAGAAAGAGGCGATTAACATCACTACTGATTGTAAAACGATGCTATGATCAAACCGACAGAGTAGAAGGAGTCCTGTTCAAATTCACCCAGAAAGAGGCGATTAACATCACTACTGATTGTAAAACGATGCTATGACCAAACCGACAGAGTAGAAGGAGTCCTGTTCAAATCCACCCAGAAAGAGACGAATGGCCACGCTGGGTGTCATCAGTGGACAGCGCCAGTTCCACATCAGCAGCCAAAGACCTATCGATCCCCTTGATATGGTTTCAACATAAACATCCATTTGAGTTTTGATCTGTTTTGATTTATGGCAGTGTTCAAATAGTGGCTAATTTTCAAACTTGTGTGTGTGTGTGTGTGTGTGTGTGTGTGTGTGAAAGGGAAGGAGGGGGCAGAGGGAGTTTCTAAAGAATCAAACACGTCTTGATAAATAACCTCAATACATGTGTTGAGTCAGAGAAAACCTTTTAAAGATCAGGGAAAAAAACCCAACCGAACTCTGAGTAAAGACATAGTGATCATTACATGACATGCAGTGCAGAAGTACATGTTGTAGACCATAAGATAAACATCCTAACAGACACCACTTACAATCAGTGAAGGTAGTAACCAACAAACTATAATTACAATAACAGAGGAGCAGATATATAAGTTATCACGTGGGACATATAGCAACTACGTCTACCTCAAGAAAAGCAAAGTGACAAGAAGTAGAAAATTAACTGGAATGATGGGGAACTGACAGCATCACAGACAGAAAACATGGTGCTCATCCATTAAAATAAACACATAACAAATACAGAAAACAGTATGTTCTGTCACATACTATAACTGCAGTATTCAAGGGCTGACAGATGTAGCACAGTGGTCTGAGATAACACTGAAACATGAACTGAACCAGTGGAAAGTGACACATCATGCACCAAAGTTCAGTCCATCTACAGTGTGTTAGATTTTGGTTTGAAGGTCAATCTCGTGCGCAACAAATGTTTCGGAAGAAGAGACTTCATGCGCAAGGGGACTTGAAAGCCTTTAACAGGCTTTTAAGAGTGACGGGATCTTGATTTGAAGGTCAATCTTGTGCGCAACGAATGTTTCAGAAGAAAAGATTTCATGCGCAAGGGGACTTCATCGTGCTGATCAGTAGTTTCACAGTGAGACACACTGGGTGGAAAGTGTACTTCTTACACTGACCACATGTAGCGCAGCCTGGACAATTCGTCAGCAGCATTTGCAAGACAGAGGGAAAAGCAGCTGTGGTGGTCTGGGTCATACACAAGGTATGACACCCTGTTAGTTTCAATGTTCATCATGGCACCAAGCATTGAAATACATATCTCTGACGACAAAACAGATGTTCATCAGAATTAAACAACAAGAAGGACAATCAAGGATTTTTTTTTTTTTTTTTTTACAAAAAATTCATAGAAAAATAAGCAAATCATAAAATCATCATGAGCAATAGCCTGACACTTATATATTGACACAAACAAAAAACAAATTAAAAATTAAATTTGGTAAACATGAATCTATGTACAATCTGCACCAACAATGTATTCATTGCCACACACACAGGTGTAGCTTGGAAAGCAGGGCAGTGTTTTTTTCCCCTAGATGTGTGGTGTGTGTGTGTGTGTGTGTGTGTGTGTGTGTGTGTGCATGTGCATGTGTGTGTCTGCATGCATGTTTGTGCTGAAAGAGAGGAAAAAAGAAGAGTGTGAGTAAGAGGAAGAGAAAGAATTGATACATGAATAAAAGGCCATGGTTCCTTCTGATGGGGTAACAACAATGCATAGATCACACACAGTTATAAAAGAAAACTGCATAAAAAATCCAACACAAGCATCAACTGTGCATTGACAACTACACAAAGAAGTCTTACAAAATCAATTTGATTATCTGTTTCTCTTGTTTCCAAACTGACAGCAACAGTTCGACACTCAAATGCTTTAAACAAAAAAACAAACGTAGTGCACCGACATTTCATTCTAACTTGTTACAAGTACAGAAGTATGCAATCAACATGGATTTTTTTTTAAAGAATTTTCTGGTATATAATCTTGTGATACATCTAGAAAATCGGGGTTACAAAAAAGAACATGCTCTTCATCTCCCTCACATTCACACAGAACGGACAAAGTACACTAATGAGTTCCGTCATCTTTACATATCCATAGAGATGTACACTAATGTCTGAAATTCCAAATCTTAATCTTGTGATCATTTCACATGCCTATCTATGACAAATGATAAATACTTTTTCGAAATTTGAACATGACCTAACTCAAACCTGTTTACCCTTACAATTTTGCCGTAATTTTTACGGAAAAAATCTAAATTACAGGAATTACGGCCCCCCTAAAAAAAATTACGGGGAAAAAAATCAAAGAAAGAAAATTGTTAAACGTGAAGTTTCATCTGCTACCATTTCGGTCAAAAGCAGTGAGAAGACATTTCCCAGCCTGCCTTGTGTCTTTTACCTTGTCAACGGCCGGGTCTTCCAAATCTTCAAGTTGCGAAAGTATTGCGATTATGAAGATAACGTTTTTTTTTTTTTTTTTTTTTTTTTTCAAATTACAGGTTTTTGTCTGAGATATTACAGGTACAGGAATTTGGGGGTAAACAGGTCTGCCTAAGTGTTCTATAAGATTAAACTCTTTGGCTACTCTGTTGTGCTCATTCCAGCTTTGCCACTTTTTATGAACTACTTTCTGCCATAATTCTTTCATGAGATCATTCACAATTTCCACATCTTGATTCAACCATACAAAAGCAAAACCATTTTGAAACAAAAGTGCAAGAATTCCTGACACCAGCTTTCTTTCCACACATGTCTAAATCCAGTTACATTTCATAAGCCTTGAGGGGCAGTCTGCTTTCATTCATACACAGAATTTTTAACCAATGTCTGATGCATTGAATATACAAGTTTATACAAACAGGACTTCCACCAATATCACCGTCAACAAGATCAGCAGTTCTTTTCATACCAACCCCTGAAAAATCTCATCAGAGCAAAAATGTGAGCTTTTTCAACATAAACAGATGCTTCATCCACACCTCATAACTCAGCCCCGTGCTGGGCAATCATCTGGACTTGTGCATCAAAAAGTGTCAAGGAAAATCAGTCATGACATATTCTTGAACATATACAATTTTAGAGTGATACACAAAAGGGCATGTTTTGTGTATACTTGCAATATTCTGACAAGAATCAGTAAACAGACATGTATTCACTCCACACACACCTCCCCCCCACTCCCTCCCCCAGCCCCCAGGCAAGGACATGAAGTGGCTCATGTCATGTGAGGCAACGCAGGGTCTTCATGATCAACTTTTTCTACAGAGAGGCAGGAGCCTCAAGGAAATTGTGCTGGGCCTGATAAATCGCCCAAGGGAGGACCCTGCCATCTCTCCTGAACAGGGAAGCGATCTTACAGTTTACCTTGTGCTAAAAACTCTGGGTAACGTGTAAGTGTGTCACTGGTAGACATTTTTTTTTTAGTGGAATAAGCATACACGGGTGACACTGCCCTTCTGGACAGCACAAGAGCGTTTGAACTCCAGCACTTTGAAAACAAAGTTTTTCATTAAGAAAAAAAAAAAAGAAAAAAAAAAGAAGAGTGGTAGTTGTAAAGGAGTGAACTCCAGTACTCACATGACTATCTAGTTTGTTTTTTCTTTTTAAAAATGTAATGTCCAATCATGACACCAATGCCGACAGTCCCATGCTATAGTGTAACTGCAACCACAAATGTCTTACATAAACACTGATTCAAACATTCCCAAGTTACAGTAGAACTACGATAGTCAATGTCTAACAACTATAGTGACCGATACAGAGTATTGAAATCCTGGGGGAGGGGGTGGTATCGTTTCTAAAGCCTACAATTTTCACTTGAACTTTGCTTTATCTTCACGAAACATGATTACAAATTACATACAGGTAGATGTAAAATATGTTCTATCTTCACCAAATGCTGTTGCACATGTCTTATGAATCTGTTTCATATTTCATTTTCAATACATGATTTACATATTGACATTCAGTACATTATCTACATATTGATGGGTCTTTGGAATAAAATGCCTTGCCAACTAAAGACATGGGGAAAATCTTTTTCTTTTGTTTTTTTCTTTTTTTTTTTCTTTTTCTTTTTGCTGTCCCACCTCCTATGCCACCTCGGTGACATTGTAGCCATGCCACTCATTCAGTCCCCCCCCCCCCCATCCACAGCCACAGCCCAGCCCAGCCTGCCACAGCCCCAGCAATCCATAGGGAGAAGTTAAGGTCAAGTTGTCAAGGGCCAACCCATCGGAGAAGCCACTGCACTGCTGCTGAATCATTTTGGTGGTGTTCAGTGGTGCCTGTTCTGATCCAACGTATGCAGGACATCACCTACTAAAGCCCCATACTGATGACAATAACTGCTCAGTTGTGGAGCCAGAGTAAGTGAGCTCTACCACCAGACGGCGCCACCACATCTGTCCAATGACAATCTCCAGAAGCCATGGGAAAATGGCGGCCTCTGCAAGAATGTGGCTAAACTGTGTCCTGTAAATGCTGAATCCTGTCAACAGTGTATCCTGCAGACAGTGTATCCTGCAGAAAGTGTATCCTGTAAACAGTGTATCCTGTAAACAGTGTATCCTGCAGACAGTGTATCCTGCAGACAGTGTATCCTGTAAACAGTGTATCCTGTAAACAGTGTATCCTGCAGACAGTGTATCCTGTAAACAGTGTATCCTGTAAACAGTGTATCCTGTAAACAGTGTATCCTGCAGACAGTGTATCCTGTAAACAGTGTATCCTGTAAACAGTGTATCCTGTAAACACTGCACTACCAGGACAATGGACGACACTGCATTGCCAAAAGAAACAGCCATCATAATCACAGAAACTTCAATGTAAGAAAAACAAGGACTGGGGTCTACGCTATATTCCTTTCACACAATGGCATGACTTGATGTCACTACACATAACAGAAGTACAAGAGCAATAAAGCTGAATAGAATAGAATACATCCAGTGATCACAGCTTGTTAACAGGTGGGAAAAGCTTGAAAGAAAATTGAAAACGCTCAAATCAAACACATCACAAAACACATTGTTGCATAAACCATAAATACTAACAGCTGCCATTGGATTGTAGAATACAGACTATCCAACAGACCTGTTCCATACAACTTTATGTGGGGGACAAACTGATAGCTGCTTTTGATCTTTAATGTGAGAGAACATTCCTCAAGCTCATGTACATTGTCTTTTCCTGCTAGACGGCTGCCTGGCTGTTCACAGCCTTATTGGACCCGGTACCTGAACAGAAAGAGCCTGTTCTCTTTGGTATCAGAGGGAGAAAGTGAGATGGCATGATTGCACTAAAAATCGTGCAGTGGTCTGCCCCTCTTTGTGCTCTGCCCCTCACTTTCATGGTGAAGTTTGGCAATCTATACAAGACTATGACGGAACAGAGCAGTGTTCACTTTGACTGTATGTACAGTTCCTGCAGTCTTTAAAAGCAGTCTGTCCCCCTAGCATTTAGAATTTTTGAACATCTTTTGTTGGGCAAATGCTGAAGAACACGCATGCACACACACACACACACACACACACATGCAAGGACCGTCACTGGGATCATCTGATAATCTTTTGCTATCCCAAGTTTAGATGTTGCCCTCATCTCCACAGCCTTTAGTAGAACTGTAGGGAGAAGAGTTTGCATACAAGTTCACACATACGCCCCCAAATGCAAAAAGAAATGTAAAGAGAGAGAGAGAGAGAGAGAGAGAGAGAGAGAGAGAATAAAGCTCCAAAATTCTTTTAACTCTATTTGGACTGCTAACCATTCATGCCATTTGGCTCTTCAGAGACAATGTCTTTGAACACACACATGCACAGAAACACACAGAAATGTGCATGCATGGATGCATGAACACACACACATACACCATAAGTACACACACACACACACACACACACACACACACAGTCAGATAAGTTGACAATTCCAGGGAACTTTTTCTGCCGTTGATCTCATCTGACTGTCAAATTATCCGGCACACTTGGTAAGTCGACAGCTGGTGACATTATGTCATCTAGACATTGGTAAGGACCCTAGTTTAATTTGTTGAGATAGTTTCCGAGTAGTTAACAAAGGAGTGTCAACATGTCTTTGCAATCTGTCGACCTGATCTGTCGTGATGGAACCCTGCCTGCTCTGATCTCAGTCTCTTGTCTGATGCCTCCTTCAGTTTCTCCAGGATGATTCTGATCTGTCCTGATGGAACCCTGCCTGCTCTGATCTCAGTCTCTTGTCTGACGCCTCCTTCAGTCTCTCCAGGATGATTCTGATCTGTCCTGATGGAACCCTGCCTGCTCTGATCTCAGTCTCTTGTCTGACGCCTCCTTCAGTCTCTCCAGGATGATTCTGATCTGGACTTTCCAGGGAATGGAAAGGAATGTGATTCGCTGCCAACTGACACACTTGGAAAGGTCACCTTTCTTTTTTTTTTACGCAGTTTCACCAAGTAGCCAAATTTTCAGTCTGTTGGGACTTGCTGTCACACCCCGTTATCGTTAGCCGACAGGACTGCAGAATATCGGTTGATGTTGCTGGGTCTGCCTCAGGTGTGTTATGAGGGACGCTGTCTTGACCTGAGGCCTTGCTGTTCTTCTTGGTGTTGAAGGCCTTTATGATTTCAGTTTTGGTTGATGGACTGGTTCTCACATGAAGCAGTTCGGTCGCTGGCGATATGCCAGGAAGATGGTGCAGCTGGTCAGTCTAAGATGTTGTTGAAGTGTTCCATACACTGACACTACTCTGAGCATCATCATCAGCCTCTGGACTGGAACTACAGGGAAAGAGAGACGTGGGGAGGCCGAGGCTGTCCTGGAGAAGATCGGTCCAGTGTGAGACAAAGGTTGCCGGAAAGACCTCAGGGCTGAACCAACGATGTGTGAAGGTCTGGGTCAGAGCCTGTCGAGGAACAGGTCAGGTCAAATCGAAGGAGCACTCCACCTAGCAGATTTCTTTGCATGGTGCTGTATTGTATTGTATTGCACTATGAAAATTACATGCTGACAATTTAGTTAAGTTTCATTTGTTTTACTTTTTGCTTCGATGTTTCTTGATTTTTTTTTCTTTTCGTTTTCTTTCGTGTAACGAATGTTTATGGGCGCGACTTACAGAAATGCTGCTGACGTAAATGACTTTGTGCACTGTCCTCTTTCTGCACACCTGTATGCTCCAATTGTATGAATATTAAAAAAAAATGAAAATGAAAATAACTGCTAAGAAAAAGAAAAAAAACTGCCTGAATGACATGGGTGTGACTGAAGCAAGCCGCTCAGAACCTAGACCATTAGCGGGTTGCAGCTGTGGTTCTTTAATTATCTATGAGTCCTAAGGAGGATGACAAGTAAGTCCCCTTGAGCTCCATTCTAATTTTCCTACCCAGACCTTCACTGCCAGTTTGTGACCTTGAGTACACAAATAATGTGTGTTTGGTCCATATGGACGATAAATCATCCGATACGAATGGGGAGAAATGATGTCCACTTACGTGACTGTCAACTTTGCGACTTATCTGGCGTAACTTCAGTCAAACAAAGATGGATTTGGGCTGAGAAATGAAAAAGACATACACTTAACTGAATGTCGAGTTATCCCAGTATCAACTTATCTGACCCAGACTCTCTCTATATATATACAGAGAGAGAGAGAGAGAGAGAGAGAGAGAGAGAGAGAGACAGAGAGAGACAGAGAGAGGAAGGGAGGGAGAAACAGAGAGAGGAAATACACAGTATACAGTAAGGAAACAATTTTGCTTTGTGTGCCTTGCACTTTTCACTTCTTTCTGGTTTCTGCAGCCATCTTGGTGAAGTCGAGGCCGGAATACTCTGTGAACTCACGCTCAGGCGGTGGTTCCTTCTCCTTCTGTCGCTGGCTTTCTGTGAAGGCCACGGTGGTGTAGACCAGTCCATCAGCATTGACCGTGCGAGAGCCATTGTCGTCCTGCAAGGAAGGATAAAATCACAGTGCTTATTTTTGTCATCGTCATCCTGTGCAGCCTGCGGAACCTCCTGCAAGGAAGGATAAAATCACAGTGCTTATTTTTGTCATCGTCATCCTGTGCAGCCTGCGGAACCTCCTGCAAGGAAGGATAAAATCACAGTGCTTATTATAGTCATCATCCTGTGCAGCCTGTGGAACCTCTTGCAAGGAAGGATAAAATCACAGTGCTTATTTTTGTCATCGTCATCCTGTGCAGCCTGTGGAACCTCCTGCAAGGAAGGATAAAATCACAGTGCTTATTATAGTCATCATCCTGTGCAGCCTGTGGAACCTCTTGCAAGGAAGGATAAAATCACAGTGCTTATTATCGTCGTCGTCCTGTGCAGCCTGTGGAACCTCCTGCAAGGAAGGATAAAATCACAGTGCTTATTATCACACACACACACACATACAGACACACATGCACAAATGCACGCACACACACATACACACATGCATGTACACACACACACACACACACACACATACACACTAACATGAACACAAACACACACACTCATGCCTGCATGCACATGCATGCTCGCACACACACATACTCAGACAGAAAGAGAGAGAGAGAGAGAGAGAGAGAGAGAGAGAGAGAGAGAGACAGACAGACAGACAGACAGACAGACAGACAGAGAGAGAAGCAGAGAAAGAGAGACAGACAGACAAACAGACTGACAAAGTTAGAGACATGGAGACAGAGCGAGACACAGAGAAAGACAGCTGAAGAAGAAAAAGAAGAAGAAGATGATGAAAAACAGGAACAGAAAGAAGAAGTGAAAGAAAAACACCCATTACAGGCTGAACGGGAAAAGAAAACAACTAACATGATACTGGGAACCTGAAGAACATACATGTAGCATTGATGAACTATGCTATGTACTGCCATCAACGCAGAACCTCACAGGTAATACCACCAGTTTTAACCTAAGTCACTAGATAAGTCCTGTGTAACTTTATATGTTCCCATAGTACTCTACAAGCACCCACAAAACCTGGCTCTGGTCCTTTCCAGCCTGTGTGAAAGTTAACACTGTGTCATCTGCCACAATCACCATACACTCCAAAGCCAAGAGACTACAGAGACATTACAGTTCAGACATTGACTCACACACAACAGCTCCAGTGTCTATGATCTAAATCATCTTCTGTGACAAAGATTTGGCTCCAGCTTTCTTCACCACTTTCTTGACCTACTCCAGTGCTGGTGGCTTGTCAATCAACAACACACAGCATGCTGGGGAAATCAGCAACACACAGCATGTTGGGGAAATCAACAACACACAGCATGCTGGGGAAATCAACAACACACAGCATGCTGGGGAAATCAACAACACACAGCATGCTGGGGAAATCAATAACTCACAGCATGCTGGGGAAATCAACAACTCACAGCATGCTGGGGAAATCAACAACACACAGCATGTTGGGGAAATCAACAACTCACAGCATGTTGGGGAAATCAACAACACACAGCATGCTGGGGAAATCAACAACACACAGCATGCTGGGGAAATCAACAACACATAGCATGTTGGGGAAATCAACAACACACAGCATGTTGGGAAATCAACAACCCACAGCATGTTGGGGAAATCAACACACAGCATGCTGGGGAAACTCTGATATAAGCAATAACACACAGCATGACTTGACTTGACTCTAAAAAACCCCAATCATTTCCATAATAACAAAGCTTTATTTAACCTTCACTTGATTTCCTGCACTACATATTGTTCTCCATGCTGTATGTGTATGTGTATGGATCATCCAGCTTACCACTGGCTCCTGTTCACTGACTGTCAATGGGAACTTTCACACTTACGCCACCCTCAATGGAGAAGCACTTCTGCACGTCTTTATTCTTGTTCAGACCAAGTCTGCCATTTAAGTTCATTGCAGGAAGCTTCTGGTGTCTGCTCCACTGCCTTGGTGGTGGCTTGGCAGGTATCAGGGGTAGGATGTAGGAATACGTCTATTGTGCATGTCCTGCATCATCCCTTCAACCCTTCCGGCCTTTCATGTGTGTGAAGTGCTATCCATTATTCTAAACCATATTTTACTTTTCTTTTTTAACAAAAAGTAGTTTGTTGGTTCTCCTCTTTTTCTTTTTATCTCATCACCGCCCACTCCTTCCCCTGTACTCCTGCTTTCCCCATCCCCCTTCTCTCCCTCTCCCACCCCCATCCCACAAGTGAGATCTTTCTCGTTTTCACTGAGAGGAGGGAGGCACTGATGAAAATCACAGTGAAGGCTCAGAAAGGAGGGAGGGACTGATGAAAATCACAGTGAAGGCTCTGAAAGGAGGGACTGATGAAAATCACAGTGACGGCTCTGAAAGGAGGGAGGGACTGATGAAAATCACAGTGAAGGCTCTGAAAGGAGGGAGGGACTGATGAAAATCACAGTGAAGGCTCTGAAAGGAGGGAGGGACTGATGGAAATCACAGTGAAGGCTCTACACAGAGAGAGGCCCAGACGAAGGTCAGTGCGTGAAGGCTTGCAATGGAGCGAGGCGCTAATGAAAATCTGCGTGAAGGCTCTACAAGGAAGAAGGTGTGGTGAAGATCAGTGGTTGATGGTGCTAACTGGTGGAAAGGTCGGATGAAAACTTTAGAAATTGGAACAGTTATGGATAAAGCACCAGCACTGCCAAAAAAACATAGACAAATGAATCACAAGACAAAATATGAGCGTTTCGACCTCTTAGGTATTCTACAGGCAAGATATACAACACTCAGGACAACGAAAATGAACGAGCAATCAGTTATCTTCATTCAATTTGGCGCAAGACAGGAGAGTGTAGTGAGTGTTGTGTATCTTGCCTGAATAAAACCGCAGTGGTTGAAACCAGTTGTGTTTTGTCTTGTGATCCGTTTGTCTGTGTTTTTTTGTGGGGGGGAGCAGTGCTTTATCAATAACTTTTCAAATTTGTTTAGGTTTCTGCCTGCAGTTGCCTCACTTTGCTACTAGAGAAACTTCAGAGTTAAACCTGCTAAAGGATGGTGGGGTTGATGAAGATCACTAAATAAGGGCTGTGAATTGGACAAAACATCTGAAGAAAATCACAGAGTAAGGACTTTGATATGAAACGCTTTTGTATACAAAAAAAATATGAAACAAAACATTCCGGCTGAGTAGCAGTTGATACAGCGACAAGTGTCGGTGCTGTTTTTGCATTCCTGCACCAATACAAGCCCTGCTACAGGAAGACCGATACCATTGTAATGTGAGAGGATGAGAGAACATTAAACATTTAAAATGACAATTTCTTTAAACAGTAAACAAGTTGGGTATTTTTTGCTCCCATAAGAAAACCTAACACAGAGTAACTTTTATTCAAGACTGGCACAGCCTTTTAAACTTGAATAAAGTCAGACAAATACATAGACGAACAATCTAATAGTGGGGGAAAAAACAAGCGCAGGCCAACAACTGAACTATCTTCATAGTAATGACTTGGACTTAAGGAGGAGGGGGGGGGGGGGGGGGGGGGGGGGGGGGGGGGGGAATTTGAAGATGGAGAAACTGGGAACATGAAATTAAGAAAATATGTTACAGATATGAAATCTCTTCACTAGCTGCATAAGGGAACCATTGCAATCCCTTTTGAAGGCAGATATATTTGTGTTGCCTGCTCCGAGGCCTTTCGTCCGCTGGGTCGGACTCATCAGGGAGACACGGCTCGGTTGTGTCTGCGCTCCTGGTGTCAAATAGAGACACACCACAGTCCATAATACTGTGGTGTTCTCACCACCAAGGGTGCAAAAAAGAATCCAATAGCACCCCCAAAGCAGCCAGCGAAAAGTAGTAAATGAAACCAAACGAAAGTGTGGGGAGGAAAACAGTTGCTGAAAAACTAAAGACATTATGCAAATAGTATAAAATGTAGGGGACAATCTTTGAGCCTACGCTTGAGGATCCACCCAAAGATGCAAGGGAGATCAAAAGACAAACACACAGACGGACAGAAACAAATACAAATAACCTCAATTTAATCAAAACAAAATCGGAAATGAAATGAGGCAGGGAACAGTAAACTTTAAACAGTAAACAAGTTGGGTATTTTTTGCTCCCATAAGAAAACCTAACACAGAGTAACTTTTATTCAAGACTGGCACAGCCTTTTAAACTTGAATAAAGTCAGACAAATACATAGACGAACAATCTAACAGTGGGGAAAAAACCCCCCCCCCCCCCCCCCCCCCCCCCCCCCCCCCCCCCCCCCCCCCCTCCTTAAGTCAAGTCATTACTATAAAGATAGTTCAGTTGTTGGCCTGCGCTTGTTTTTTCCCCACTATTAGATTGTTTCGTCTATGTATTTGTCTGACTTTATTCAAGTTTAAAAGGCTGTGCCAGTCTTGAATAAAAGTTACTCTGTGTTAGGTTTTCTTATGGGAGCAAAAAATACCCAAACTTGTTTACTGTTTAAAGTTTACTGTTCCCTGCCTCATTTCATTTCCGACAATTTCTTTGCTTGACACAAAGGCGTACGATGATGGGTTCGTAAATCATGAGGTGACAAGCATTCAAGGAGAGAGACTATCAGATCAATCAATGCCAAGGCATGCTGGGATTCCACAAACGTTCAAAAATGACGTTCAAGACATTTTAATCACAGTGTTCCCCCAAGCGCTGAACACACATGTCCAGGAAGATCTGGCACACACAACCTCAACAGTTACACAAAATCTACACACATACCTCCAAACATACACACTTAAACACACACACACACACACACACACACACACAGAGTTAAAAGGTTACAACCCAAAATACAAATAAACACATGCATTGGAAGCCAAGTAATGCTCATTCAATAAAAATGACGAAAGAGACAAGTGATTTTTTTTTGTTTTTGTTTTTTTTGTGATAAACATGTCTTTTCAGACGTCATAAAGAACAGACATGAAAACTGCACAATCCTCCCATGATGGATGGCAGCATAAGAATGCATAGCTGCCAACCTGTTGGAACATAAATTCCTGTGAGAAGGCGGGGGTCCGCCCCGGTGGGGTGCAGGGGCAACGCCCCTGCTGGGGGTCTGGGGGCAACGCCCCAGACGCTGACGGGTACATGCACATTTGGAGGTAAAAAAATTAGCTTTTCTGGGGTCGAAAAGGGGATATTTCTTCCATCTCATCATGCTAGAATTAGACATGAACAGTACTGATAGCAAAGCATACAGATTACAAAAATTACAGTCATCACACATTACTCAACATTAGAAAGCACTTCAACTTACCACTTCAGTCCAACAAGTAAACTGTGGCTTGACAGGTTACGCAGAGAAGAAAAGTCTCCAGACTAATGTCCATTTGTGTTGCTCTTTGCTCCTAGATTATCTAGCTACGATGAAAGATGCTTTGGAAGTCTTGGTTTTTCAGTCTGTATACAATGGATACCACCAATATTGCAATTTTCCTCGATTCATCATCCCTGGGTATCTGATTCTCTATAGTCTTGTAACAGTAAACTGAAAGTTTCTATCAAGATGTTGGTAATCATCATCACCATGGTAATAAAGAACACAAAAAAATGGGGGGGGGGGGGGGAATCACTAAGGAAAAATTTCTTTCCTACAATGTACACCTATATCTGTTCAGAACTACACTTTTTTTTCACAACCTGTCAGCCTAACAGGAGGAGGATGCTGGGGGGGGGGGGGGGGGTTGAGTTGTTCTCTGTCCTTGAGGGCATCTGATGTTGCCGACTTCGCTTTTTTCAACAGCTCTATTGGAAACTGCTGCTCATAGCAAGCCCCACTCATGTTGGCTTTGACCATGTACCAGTCATGGCATCATCGCCGCATTCCTCTTGTGCTTGGCAGAAGAGGCATGAAGTTCGATGTCTTTTTTTCCACCATGTGAAATGTTGATGTCAGTACGGCATTCTTTACAAAACGCATGATATTCGTCTCTCTTGGACGCATCAATGAAGGCGTAGTCGACTTTGTATCGCGGCAAAAACTTGACTTTTGCCGTTTTTTTCGAGTCCATGTGGCACTGCTTTCCTGAAGCCATTTTCGCGCGGATGGAAGTACCGGACGGAAGTACCGGGCGGAAGTCGATTTGTTTTGGTAAACCGATGTGTCTTTTTACCGACACCTTGCGAAAAATTACCGAAACGTGAAGTGATTTTTTATTTTTGATTTTTCGGGAAAAAAAGACAACTTTCGGGATTTCCTGTCAGATTTTCATTTTCGGGAGTTTCCCGAAAATTTCGGGAGGGTTGGCAGCTATGAGAATGCAGTGCTATCTGAGAACTTGGGAGTGTGGTTCTGTATGTCTGTTCTCTACAGTGTCGGAAGAAGACAACTTGGTAGAAAATGCACATGTCTGTTTTGTGTTGTGTGTGAGATAAACGTTCCTTTGCACTCTCTTTTCACGTGTTTGATTGTATTCTGGCTTCCTTACTGTGACACTGCAGTCTGTGTAGATTTATACTGGAATCGTCAGACAATTACATCAGGAAGAAGTCTGTTAAGTAAATAGAAGAAACATGAAAAAAAAAAAAAACCCATCAGAAGTGGGTGTAGATACAGTCTTTGTGTCTTACAGAACGGGCGTGGAGAGCAGCAGTGCCTGCAGGATCGGTGTCATCCTTCTGGAAGCCATAGTTTTCATACACTGTTCTGTCGGCCTGGTTTGCAGCTTGGGGCAGCGGGGCAGTGTTGCCGTACACTGCTGCTGAAACACACACTGATCATTATTGGCTGCTTTGTTTCAGTAAATGTTACTCAACATGATCTTGGGAAGACCGAGAAAGAAAATAAAAATGACTTGTTTCTCATTATACAATAATATATGCAGATAAAGATATAACAATGAAGATTTATGCAGATGAAGATATAACTATGGAGATTTATGCAGATAAAGATATAACTATGGAGATTTATGCAGATAAAGATATAACTATGGAGATTTCTTTTCTCCATACACAGACTGCTACGTTTCAAAAGAACACCCTGCTCGTCCAGCCAGTGGGAGCTCTGGGGACAATTTCAAAGCAGGTCTTCAGAGAAATTCTCCTTAGGCAAGCGTTTTGGCACTGAACTCACTGCATCCAGGTCATGACTCCTAGATGTCCATTTGCTGACAGATTTGTTTTCCTGACACTGCCGGATTCAAACCAGCAATTTGTGGATGGAAAGAAGAAGGTCAGTTTGGCTTTTTAGTATGGATGACATGTACACACATAGCAGGCACTGAAAGAACGAGAGTATGAATGAAAAAACAAACAAACAGATGACATGTACACACATAGCAGGCACTGATAGAACGAGAGTATGAAGTAAAAAAAACAAACAAACAGACGACATGTACACACATAGCAGGCACTGATAGAACGAGAGTATGAAGTAAAAAAAAACAACAAACAGATGACATGTACACACATAGCAGGCACTGAAAGAACGAGAGTATGAATGAAAAAACAAACAAACAGATGACATGTACACACATAGCAGGCGCTGATAGAACGAGAGTATGAAGTAAAAAAAACAAACAAACAGATGACATGTACACACATAGCAGGCACTGATAGAACGAGAGTATGAATGAAAAAACAAACAAACTGATGACATGTACACACATAGCAGGCACTGATAGAACAAGAGTATGAAGTAAAAAAAACAAACAAACAGATGACATGTACACACATAGCAGGCACTGATAGAACGAGAGTATGAATGAAAAAAACAAACAAACAGTATTCATTTTTCATTCATATTTTCATTCTTTCGGTGCATGCTATGTGTGGAATAGCCTATTAGCTTTAAAGAGAATGTCCCAGTGTCCTTGAGTGACGCCACAAAATAAGATCAGCATGGAGGATCCTAAGATCTGCACCATAAGGGACTCTGGCTTCCAAGCACGAGTCCTCACCACAGAGGTTGAGCACGGGGGCTTGTGGACTTATCAGCCTGTGATCTCGTGAAACAGCTGGCGACTTCTAGTGAAACAGGGACCAGAACCCTAAAGGCAATGGCAAAGACTGCTGGCGACTTCTAGTAAAACAGGGACCAGAACCCTAAAGGCAATGGCAAAGACAGCTGAAAGAGTCCTAGCTGGATCTGGTTAAAGAGGTACAAAAAACAAAAACAAAAACAAAAAAATTCATAAGGCTTGAATTTCCCGCATCATTCATTCAATGTCTCTTTTCACACACACACATACACATTCTCTCTCTCTCACTCTCTCTTTTACACACACATAAACACACACACACACACACACACACACACACACACACACACAAGTATGGTTTAATCTTCCACCCAGAGCAGTTCATACAAGTGTTTATTCACCAGCTTAATTGTGTTCTGAAGAAAATTTGATTCTTATGAAGGGAGAAAGTAGATTACAATGGAAAAAATTCCTAAGAAAAAAAAAAACGGATTCAGAGTAGAAGCGACGAGTTGCAGTCTAAATCAAAATAACTTTCCTGATTTGTGATCCAGTGCAACCTTGACCTTTCACATCATCCTTCCAAAAAAAAAAAAAAAAAAAAAAAAAAAAAAAAAAGTCAGCTTATCAACTCTTCTCACCTTCTGCCTCCTGAGCTCTTTTTCCAGTGGTTTTCTTCTGCTTGCCCTTTTTGGTTTTGAGCTTAGGGGCTGGTTTGGGTCTTGCTGAGGGTCCTGGTTCAGCAGTCCGTGGAGACATGTCCAGCTTCCCCTGCTTCTTGACCACCACCGCATACACGTTTGCGGGTTCATCGGCAGCAGCAGCCACCGGAGGGGTCGACTTCTTTGACTTCTTTGGCTTCTTGACCTCGGCGTACACGTTGTCTTCACCGGCACCAGATGGGCCAGGCTGCTGCTGCACTTTGGTGACACCACTCCTGCCTTTGTCCACGCTGACCTCTTCGTAGGCATCGCCAGAAGCACCACCACCGATGGCTGGTCGTGGAGCTTCACAAAAATACACAGCACTTGCACTTGCCATGCTTCTCTGCATTCGAGGATAATTTGATTATGATAAATGATAAGAGTGTCCTCCCCTGTGTGCACACTCCCACCCACATCCACATGACAGATTCTGGATAAAAGATTGGCGATCCTGTCCTAAGACACCCTCCATTAATTTTTTAGTTCATCATCCCCCGTTATTTTTTTTTTCTAACTTTTTTTTCGAACTTCCTCCATCATACCCCATACATTTTCTTAAGTTTCCCCCATGAAAACCCTTTTTTTTCCAACTTTCCCCCCATCACCCCCATTGATTTTCTTCAACTTCCCCTATCATCGGCCATTTTTTTTTTTTTTAACTTTCCTCCATCATCCCCATTAACCTTTCCCCATCATTCCCCATTAATTTTTCTAACTTTCCTCCGTCATCCCATATAATTTATTTTTCTAAACTTTACCCATTATCCCCTATTAATTATTTTCAAACTTTCCTCCATCATCCACCATTGAATTTTTAACGCTGTTCCACCATCACGTATCAATTTTTCAATTTCTCCAATCATCCCTATTAATTATTTTTAACTTTTTCCCAAGACCACCCCCCCCCCCCCCCCCACCCATTGATTAAAAAAAAATTTTTTTTTTCCATCATCCCCATTAATTTCTTAACTCTCCTCCATCATCCCCAATAAAATCTTTTTTAACTTTCCTCCATCATCATCATCAATTAAAAAAAAAATCCCATCATCTCCCAATAATTTTCTTTAAGCTTTCTTCCATCATCCCTATTAATTTTCATAACCTCCTCCATCATCCTCATTAATTTTCATAACCTTCCTCCATCATCCCCAATAAAAATCTTTTTTAACTTTCCTCCATCATCATCATCAATTTAAAAAAAAATCCCATCATCTCCCAATCATTTTCTTTAAGCTTTCTTCCATCATCCCTATTAATTTTCATAACCTCCTCCATCATCCCCCATTAATTTTCATAACCTTCCTCCATCATCCCCATTAATTTTCATAACCCTCCTCCATCATCCCCAATTAATTTTCATAACCCTCCTCCATAATCACCCATTAATTTTTTAGCTTTTCCCCATCATCCCCCATTATCAAATATATATATATTTTTTTTACTTTTCCCCATCATCTCTGTTATTTTTTTTGACTCTCCCCCATCATCCCCATTAATTTTTCAAGCTTCCCCCATCATCCTCCTTTACTTTTTTAACATTTCCCATCATCCTCCTTTACTTTTTTTTAACATTTCCCATCATCCTCCTTTACTTTTTTTAACATTCCCCATCATCCTCCTTTACTTTTTTAACATTCCCCATCATCCTCCTTTACTTTATTAACATTCCACCATCATCCTCCTTAACTTTTTTAACATTCCACCATCATCCTCCTTTACTTTTTTAACATTCCCCATCATCCTCCTTTACTTTTTTAACATTCCCCATCATCCTCCTTTACTTTTTTAACATTTCCCCATCATCCCCATTAATTTTGTTAACTTCCTTCATCATCCCCATTAATTTTCTTAACTTCCCCCATCATCCCCATTAATTTTCTTAACTTCCCCCATCATCACCATTAATTTTCTTAATTTCCCCCATCATCCCCATTAATTTTCTTAATTTCCTTCATCATCCCCATCAATTTTCTTAACTTCCCCCATCAATTTTCTTAACTTCCTTCGTCATCCCCATTAATTTTCTTAACTTCCCCATCATCCCCATTCCCCATTAATTTTCTTAACTTCCCCCATCATCCCCATTAATTTTCTTAACTTCCCCCTCATCCCCATTAATTTTCTTCTTTAGCTTTCCTCCATCATCCACCATTAATTTTCTTAACTACCCCTATTATTCCCATTAATTTTCTTAACTACCCCTATTATCCCCATTAATTATCTTAACATCCCTCATCATCCCCATGGTTTTTTTTTTTTTTAAAAACTTTCCACCATCATCCACCATTAATTTTCTTAACTTCCCCCATCATCCACCATTAATTTTCTTTACTTCCCCCATTAATTTTCTTTCCACCATTAATTTTCTTTACTTCCCCCATTAATTTTCTTAACTTCCCCCATCATCCACCATTAATTTTCTTTACTTCCCCCATTAATTTTCTTTCCACCATTAATTTTCTTAACTTTCCCAATCATCCCCATTCATTTTTTTTCAATCTTTTCTCCATCATCCTCCCATTACTTTTTTTTTTCAACTTTCCTCCATCATCCACCTTTATATATTTGTTAAACTTTCCTCCATCATCCACCTTTATATATTTGTTAAACTTTCCTCCATCATCCACCTTTATATATTTGTTAAACTTTCCTCCATCATCCACCTTTATATATTTGTTAAACTTTCCTCCATCATCCACCTTTATATATTTGTTAAACTTTCCCCCATCATCGCCGATCAATTAAAAAAAAAAACACCCTTTCCCCATCAATGTTTTCAACTCTCCCCCATCATCCCCCATTAATTATTTCAACTCTCTTCCATCATCTCCCATTAATTATTTCAACTCTCTTCCATCATCTCCCATTAATTATTTCAACTCTCTTCCATCATCTCCCATTAATTATTTCAACTCCCCTTCATTACCTTTCATTAATTATTTCAACTCTCTTCCATCATCCCCCATCACCTTCATTTCAACTTCCCCCCATCATCTCCCCCATCACCTTCATTTCAACTTCCCCCCATCATCCCCCATCACCTTCTTTCAACTTCCCCCCCATATCCCCATCACCTCATTCAACTTCCCCCCATCATCCCCATACTTCATTTCAACTTCCCCCCCATCATCCATCCCCATTCAACTTCCCCCATCATTCCCCATCACTCATTCTCAACTTCCCCCCATCATCCCCCATCACCTTCATTTCAACTTCCCCCCCCATCATCCCCCATAATTCATTTCAACTTCCCCCCATCATCCCCTATCACCTAATTTAACTTCCCCCCCATCAATCCCCATAAATTTTTAACTTCCCCCATCTCCCCAATTTTTTTAAATATTTTTACTTCCCATCACCCCCCAATTTAACTCTCTCCATTCAATTACTTAATTACTTTCTCAATCTCCTCCATACATCTTCCAAATTTTTTTTCTTACTCTCCATCATCCCCCACACTTTATTTAAACTTCTCCTCCATCATCCCCATTAATTTTTTTAACTCTCCTCCATCATCTTCCACTAATTATTTTAACTTTCTTCCATCATCCCCCATCACTTTATTTAAACTTTCCTCCATCACTCCCCATTAATTTTTTTTAACTCTCCTCCATCATCTTCCACTAATTATTTTAACTTTCTTCCATCATCCCCCATCACTTTATTTAAACTTTCCTCCATCACTCCCCATTAATTTTTTTTAACTCTCCTCCATCATCTTCCACTAATTATTTTAACTTTCTTCATCATCCCCCATCACTTTATTTAAACTTTCCTCCATCACTCCCCATAATATTTATTTTAACTCTCCTCCATCATCTTCCACTAATTATTTTAACTTTCTTCTATCATCCCCCATCACTTTATTTAAACTTTCCTCCATCACTCCCCATTAATTTTTTTTAACTCTCCTCCATCATCTTCCACTAATTATTTTAACTTTCTTCTATCATCCCCCATCACTTTATTTAAACTTTCCTCCATCACTCCCCATTAATTTTTTTTAACTCTCCTCCATCATCTTCCACTAATTATTTTAACTTTCTTCTATCATCCCCCATCACTTTATTTAAACTTTCCTCCATCACTCCCCATTAATTTTTTTTAACTCTCCTCCATCATCTTCCACTAATTATTTTAACTTTCTTCTATCATCCCCCATCACTTTTATTTAAACTTTCCTTCATCATCCCCCATTCATTCTTTTTCACAGTACTTCATCATCCCCCATTGATTCTTTTTCACAGTACTTCATCATCCCCCATTGATTCTTTTTCACAGTACTTCATCATCCCCCATTGATTCTTTTTCACAGTACTTCATCATCCCCCATTGATTCTTTTTCACAGTACTTGATCATCCCCATTCATTCTTTTTCACAGTACTTCATCATCCCCCATTGATTCTTTTTCACAGTACTTCATCATCCCCCATTCATTCTTTTTCACAGTACTTCATCATCCCCCATTGATTCTTTTTCACAGTACTTCATCATCCCCCATTCATTCTTTTTCAACTTTCCTCCATCATCCCCCATTAATTCTTTTCCACTTTCCTCCATCATCCCCCATTAATTCTTTTCCACTTTACTCCATCATCCCCCATTAATTTTTTTTCACTTTACTCCATCATTCCCCATTAATCAAAAAAAAATTTTTCCTCCATCATCCTCCATTAATTCTTTTTCACTGTAAGTCATCATTCCCCATTAATTTTCTTTTATTTCCCCCCATCATCTCCCATTAATTCTTTTCCACTTTACTCTATCATCCCCCATTTTTTGGTGTGTGTGTTTTTTTTGTTTTGTTTTGTTTTTTTTTACTTTCCTCTATCATCCCCTGTTAATTCTTTTTCACTGTAGTCCATCATTCCCCATTAATTTTTTTTCCACTTTCCTCCATCATCCCCTATGAATTTTCTGATGCCAAGCCTTGAAGAAAAATTCAGCTCACACATGTAGATGTTCGCACACAAGTATGCATGATGCCTCTGTGTGTGTGTGTGTGTGTGTGTGTGTGTGTGTGTGTGTGTGTGTCCAGTGGGTGAGGAGGGGTGGGGTGTGTGTGTGTGTAAGTAAGTGTGTATGTGTGTGTGTGTGTGTGTGTGTGTGTGTGTGTGTGTGTGTGTGTGTGTGCATCTGGTGGAATGGAGGGGGGTGGGAAGGCATGGTGTAAGAGTGTGTGTGTGTGTGTGTGTGTGTGTGTGTGTGTGTGTGTGTGTGTGTGTGCGCGCGTGTGTGCGTATGTGTGTGTGTGTGTGTGTGTGTTTGTTTTGTGTGCGTGCGTATGTGTGTGTGTGTGTGTGTGTGTGTGTGTGTGTGTGTGTATGTGTGTGTGTGTGTGTGTGTGTGTGTGTGTACGTGTGCATGTTTGTGTGATAGTTGGAATTTGTTTAGATGAGAATTTTAAAAATCAAATTTTGTGTTGGCGAGGCAATCTAGTTTTCTTTTTTTTCTTTTTCATTTGTCATTGTAAATGCCATTTTCAACTGAAAAATTGTCAGTACAAAAGCAGCTTATTTCCTTGCAATATTTTGTAAATGTAGACTTTAAGAATAGCTAGAATGCTAAACCTTGGTTCTCTGCTAAGCTCGGATAATTTAGTAGAAAGATTTATCTGTATCATAATGGGGAAAAGCTGCCACATTGACCTCTGAAATATTGAAGATTTCTTTCACCGATAGAAAAAAAAAAAAATGCTGACAAAATCTTCGAAATATTTCTTGCTCCCTGTTTAGCAACACGGTCAGCATGCATACTCATTTTATGTCAAATCAAAAAGCAAACAAACTGGTAAAAAACATGGTCAGCATGCATACTCATTTTATGTCGAATCAAAATGCAAACAAACTGGTAAAAAACATGGTCAGCATGCATACTCATTTTATGTCAAATCAAAATGCAAACAAACTGGTAAAAAAACATGGTCAGGATGCATACTCATTTTATGTCAAATCAAAATGCAAACAAACTGGTAAAAAACATGGTCAGCATGCATACTCATTTTATGTCAAATCAAAATGCAAACAAACTGGTAAAAAAACATGGTCAGGATGCATACTCATTTTATGTCAAATCAAAATGCAAACAAACTGGTAAAAAACATGGTCAGGATGCATACTCATTTTATGTCAAATCAAAATACAAACAAACTGGTAAAAAAAAAGAAGCTTCAATTACTTTCAGTTGAATGTGATGGAACACATTAAAAAAAAAAAAAGTTTCAGTTTTATAAAAAAAAAAAAAGAACTGTAACAGATTGCAAAACAAATTTAGACTCAAAAGAAAACATGTGAAGCATAATCAGCAGGAAATGTAACAAAATATGACAAAGTCATAGGAATCATAACTGTGTTCTGCTGTGGACATTCAGCTAAGCATAATCAGCTGGAAATGTAACAAACTATGACAAAGTCATAGGAATCATAACTGTGTTCTGCTGTGGACATTCAGCTAAGCATAATCAGCTGGAAATGTAACAAACTATGACAAAGTCATAGGAATCATAACTGTGTTCTGCAGTGGACATTCAGCTAAGCATAATCAGCTGGAAATGTAACAAACTATGACAAAGTCATAGGAATCATAACTGTGTTCTGCTGTGGACATTCAGCTAAGCATAATCAGCAGGAAATGTAACAAAATATGACAAAGTCATAGGAATCATAACTGTGTTCTGCTGTGGACATTCAGCTAAGCATAATCAGCAGGAAATGTAACAAAATATGACAAAGTCATAGGAATCATAACTGTGTTCTGCTGTGGACATTCAGCTAAGCATAATCAGCAGGAAATGTAACAAACTATGACAAAGTCATAGGAATCATAACTGTGTTCTGCTGTGGACATTCAGCTAAGCATAATCAGCAGGAAATGTAACAAAATATGACAAAGTCATAGGAATCATAACTGTGTTCTGCTGTGGACATTCAGCTAAGCATAATCAGCAGGAAATGTAACAAACTATGACAAAGTCATAGGAATCATAACTGTGTTCTGCTGTGGACATTCAGCTAAGCATAATCAGCAGGAAATGTAACAAACTATGACAAAGTCACAGAAATCATAACTGTGTTCTGCTGTGGACATTCAGCTAAGCATAATCAGCTGGAAATGTAAAAAATATGACAAAGTCATAGGAATATAACTGGTTCGCTGTGACATAGACATCCTTTCCAAGATGACAGCCTTTAATGGTTGTGGCCACAAATCAAGAACTGGCAGTAGAGAGAGAGAGAGAGAGAGAGAGAGAGAGAGAGAAAGAGGAGAAAGAAACAAAGAGAGAAGAGAAGTTTGTGGTGTGTGTGGGTGAGGAGAGAGAGAGAGAGAGAAGAGAGAGGGAGAGTAGAGGAGAAGAAAAAAGAGAGAGAGGGGTCATGTGTGTGAGAGAGAGAGAGAGAGAGAGAGAGAGAGAGAGAGAAGAGAGAGAGAGAGAGAGAGATTGTGTGTGACAGAAAGAGAGATTGTGTTTGTGTGTGTGTGTGTGTGGAGAGAGAGAGAGAGAGAGAGAGAGAGAGAGAGAGAGAGATGAGAAAGAGAGACAGAGGGGGAGGGGGGCAGTAGAGATACAGGCCAGTGTGCTACTCATGCATGCATGTGTTCTTGCATAAATGTGCCGGTATATCTGTTAACACATTACTGCACATAACAGAACTCACCGACGTTCCCAGATGACTCATAGAAGTCATTAACAATCATTGTCTCTTGGTCTGAAACACACACACACACACACACACACACACACACACACTCATTTACAAAGACATCCATATTCACAACTGCACACAAATGCATATGAACAGGCAGCTGCAAGTGAGAAAGACAGACCATGAAAACTATGGGCTGGAGTAAGCGTGTGCTGTAATAGAATGGTTCCATCATACAGACACCTTTCTGTGTGTGTTTGTTTCTCGCACACACACACACACACACACACACACACACACACGCATATGTGAGGTCACACACACAGAGCAACATAAAGATAATGGGAGTAACAATAACAAAGGAACAAATCATACCTAAACCCTCTTTTACATCGCATGATGCACTTGCTTGCTTGTACACATACATTGAAACTGTCATTTTGATTTCTCTTTCAGTGAAAGGCATTCGGGCACAAAGCGTTTGAAAACAGTATAACTGCATCCTGCAATTTACTGATTTAGGCCTACATCTAATTTCATATCCAAGTCACAGCTGACGCAGATGAGCTTGCGTGTTTATAAGGGGGAAAAAAAGTATTTTTTAGGTCTAAGCAAAATGTACTTCATAAAGCATGTATGTTGACATTTTTTTTCTTCTTTGTCAATTACAGTTGCATTTGCAAAGCTTTTTCTCAAACTTGCCTGTCAAAACAAGTGCTATCTTTCTACTTGGCATGATTCACATCTTACCAGTTAGGATCCCCTCATTTTGTCATGGGAAAGAGGAATCGAAGCGCCAAGCTTCCAAGCACACAGACTCCAAAGGGATCTCTCTTAATTAATAGACCTCTTCCGGTCATGAACAGTTAATTTCAGCATTTCTGACCAAAACGTAAAGAAAGCCTTCGAGTTGGCTGCTAGGCTTTAGGTGTTGTCTGTTTTGAACTTTCACCCCACCATGTCATCCGTAACTTTGTTGTTTACGCTCTTGTCATCTGCTACCTGCACACCCCTATGTTGCTTACGTTCAAATCGGCGTCTATCCACAAAAGTGCGCAAGATCTCTGTTCTGTGCATCTTTTTAAAAAATCTACCACAAAAAAAACCCCAACAAAACAGCCAAGATATATAGCCAAAAATGAATATTTAAAAAATCTTTGCCTTGACAGTCTCTGTTCTTACAAAACATGATGTGAAAACAGTTTTCTCTAAACTGTTTGGAAACAAAGGGTATTAAAATTGAACATTTTGTTAATTCTAAGGTATGTCTTATCCTGAACTGTGGAGACTGGTTGTATTTTGTGGACACTGGTTGTATTTACAACTACTAGTGCACATTCGCAGGCATAGATGCCCCCTCTCTCTCTCTCTCCCTTTCTCTCTCTCTCTCTCTCTCTCACACACAGAGCAACCACAAACCTGCATGGATGCTCTCTCTCTCTCTCTCACACACACACACACACACACACAGAGCAACCACAAACATGCATGGATGCTCTCTCTCTGTCTCTCACACCACACACACACACACACACACACACACACACACACACACACACAAACACAAACACACTATACCATCATCAGCTCTTCCAGGACTTCTTCCGTAAAGATCATTCACGATCATCTCTGAAAAAAAAGGAAAAAAGTTAATAAGATCACTCAGCTTACAGCAATGGTATATGAACCATGTTCTTGGAAAGGAAAAAAGTTAATAAGATCACTCAGCTCACAGCAATGGTATATGAACCATGTTCTTGGAAAGGAAAAAAGTTAATAAGATCACTCAGCTCACAGCAATGGTATATCAACTATGTTCTTGGAAAGGAAAAAAGTTACTAAGATCACTCAGCTTACAGCAATGGTACATCAACTATGTTCTTGGAAAGGAAAAAAGTTAATAAGATCACTCAGCTCACAGCAATGGTACATCAACTATGTTCTTGGAAAGGAAAAAAGTTACTAAGATCACTCAGCTCACAGCAATGGTACATCAACTATGTTCTTGGAAAGGAAAAAAGTTAATAAGATCACTCAGCTCACAGCAATGGTACATCAACTATGTTCTTGGAAAGGAAAAAAGTTACTAAGATCACTCAGCTCACAGCAATGGTACATCAACTATGTTCTTGGAAAGGAAAAAAGTTAATAAGATCACTCAGCTCACAGCAATGGTACATCAACTATGTTCTTGGAAAGGAAAAAAAAAAAGCACAAAATGAAGGCAAGTCCTTCCCAACAAAGGTGTTTATGAGTGGAGGTTAAGCTACAAAAAACAAAACAAAGGTGTTTATGAGTGGAGGTTAAGCTACAAAAAACAAAACAAAGGTGTTTATGAGTGGAGGTTAAGCTACAAAAAACAAAACAAAGGTGTTTATGAGTGGAGGTTAAGCTACAAAAAACAAAACAAAGGTGTTTATGAGTGGAGGTTAAGCTACAAAAAACAAAACAAAGGTGTTTATGAGTGGAGGTTAAGCTACAAAAAACAAAACAAAGGTGTTTATGAGTGGAGGTTAAGCTACAAAAAACAAAACAAAGGTGTTTATGAGGGAGGTTAAGCTACAAAAAACAAAACAAAGGTGTTTATGAGTGGAGGTTAAGCTACAAAAAACAAAACAAAGGTGTTTATGAGTGGAGGTCAAGCTACAAAAAACAAAACAAAGGTGTTTATGAGTGGAGGTTAAGCTACAAAAAACAAAACAAAGGCGACAATTTGTAAAAATTGAGTTTGCGTGCAATGAAAGAGGAGGAACGGGCTATAAAGTGGGGGTCAAAGGGCAGAGCGGAGGAGCAGCTGCCTTCTGCTTACATCTAGTTCCTTTGGAGGTGGAAAAGACAAGTGCACAGGGTGCGAGTCAAACTGACCTAGATTTGACCAGAGTAAGAAAGGTTACCCTTTGGCCTGCCTTCTGGTCATACACTACCTTTTTAGCCCAAACTGGGCCAACTGTTTCTTTTTCTTTCTTTCTTTTTAAAAACCAAATCATATGATGAAATGATCGGAATTTGTGTCATTTTTCGCATCTATTTCATCATCACAATCATTAATTAAATTAAATTCTGCTTTATTCCGAAAACTTACAATGCATTAGAATAATTTTGTATGTTGTTTTTGTGGAAACAAGTATCACCATTCAACTTGTTGCTTTTATAGGTTTCTTTTCCTTGATTTACCAAACCTGATTCGCTCATGCCATCTTACTTTGCTGCATTTGGCACTGGTGGTATTGCCCAGTCTTTCTTCTGTGTTTCGGAAATCACTTATGTGTGTCTACTGCTGTGCTTGCTTGAAACTGCGTTCAAAGATCTGATCTTGATAGAATGAAGTTAACATTTGTTGCAATGTATAAAGTATCTCAACATTTGTGTCATCTAGGCATGCAGAAAAAAAAAAGGAAAAAAAAAACAACAGAAAAAAGAAGATAAATAACGGATTACAAATTCTTCAAAAAGTTTGATTTAAAGACATATATATAAAAAAAGCATTTCTATGAAAGACAATAGGAGCCAATTAAAACCTCTACCATTCATGCAGTGGCTGGCCAGAAAGGTCAGAAACACATGCATACAGGCAATGAAACTGGGTGATCATATGAAATCCAGGCCATTTACATGGGCAGCAGTGAGCAATGTTTGCAATGCTGAAAAGTTTGTGGCCGAGGGTGGGGGGAGGGGGGATACAGGGACTGCTTAAGGCCCCTGGTGGGATGCAGGGGCAACGGCCTGTTGGGGGCAAAGCCCCCCCCCCCCCCCCCCCCCAATCCCCCCTTCCCAGACACTGACAAAATCCTGACATTTAAGGACAGTTTACTGCCCTGTCCTTTGATACAAACCCTGAATTTCATACTTCTCAGTACTACATAGTTGAAAATATTTCTGACAAAACAAACAACAGAACAACTAAAAAAACAAGATCTAGTTGCAAAGCGAGAGGACTGCAGGCGGAAATCTAAACAAATCTTAAATAAATGTTAGCGAATCGCCCAGAGAACGTGGACAAACGAGTCACAAGACGAAACACAACGCGTTTCGACCTCTTAGGTCTTCATCAGGTGAGACATAAACGAATAAAACAACGAAAATTCACTTCGCTTTGATCGCTTCAGATCACTTCACAGGGTTCAGCGCAAGGAAGAAGGCGTTGAATGAGAACGAGGCTGTTGGAAGGGAAATAGTGAGTCAAAGTCGTAATGAAGATAATAATATTACTGATAGGAATATTAATAATGGTCAAAATATTGAGAAAAAAAAAAAAAAGGGGGCAAGATTACTACCAATCTTAATGTCAATAAGTATGGGTATGGGAGAAAGGAGAGTGGGTTAGAGGATTCTTAAACAGCAGGGTTGCCGTGGCAACAGTCCCAGAGGCGAAGGCGATGATGATGTCAATGCCAGTAGTAGTATCAATACTAGCAATAGTATTACTGAATGATACTGCTAACAACGATAGTGAAGGTTAAGGTAATGAAAGCATGACACAGAAATATATTTAGAAAATACATTTTTATAATAATCAAATAAATAAATAAATGAAACATTAAAAATAATAATAATAAATTAAAAAATAAGTAAATAATAAAAATAATAATAATAATAATGATAATAAATGCATAAATAAGATAGCTACAAGTTGTGTGTGAGGTGAATAGTGGGAGATAAGGTAGTATGTGTGTGTGTTGTGGGAGGATATTATGGGCTGAGATTGAAGTGGTGGGTTGGTACATGTTACTTTAAGGTGTAGATGCTATGAGGGTGGAGGGAAGGGGATGGGTTTACGTACTAACTGGGGGAGGGGGAGGGGCAACACATTCACACCTATACACAATCTCTCTCTCTCTCTCTGTCTCTCTGTGTCTCTCTTCCCCCCCCCCCCCCCCCCCCCTTCACGACCAACGATAAAGGAGCCAGCATTCTATTTATTATGTGTGTGTGTATGTGTGAGTGTGTGTGTGTGTGTGTTCCATTTGTAATATCAGCCTTATTCATTGGTTACCCCACCTCCACCCCCAGCAACCGCCATATCCACCAACACCCCTACACACATCATTACTAGGGCAGGGGGAGGGGGGAGTAAGTCGATTGATGTAGCAAATGGAGAGACTCAGAGAGTGTAGGAAAAGGGAAGATGATGATAGCTGCAACCTATGTCTGAGGTAAACAGTGGGAGTTAGGGTGGTATGGGTGTGTGTAGGTGGGGGATATTTCAGGCTGGAGCTGCAGAGATGGAATGGTACATACTACTTTTGGACATTGATGCCATGAGGGTGGACGGTGCCCAGTTTGGCAATGAGATGAGATTCCTGCATAAGGCGTTCCAAGTTGTCACTCTTAGATTGCCAAAGTGCCAAGACTTTGACATGGTTGATGTTGTGTTGGGCATGGTTGAAGTGTAGAGCGACTGGTTTGGGCCGATGGTGGCGGATGTCGGCCAGGTGTTCAGAGACGCGCGTCTCAAGTGTGCGAGATGTCTCACCTACATAGATCTTACCACACAGCTGACAGTGGATGGCATACACAATGTTGTGGCTCTGGCAGGAGAAAGTGCGTTTAATAGTGAAAGAGCCTGTGGGGCCATGTAGGATGGTGTCTGGTTTGGTGAGAGAGCAGATTTTGCAGTTGGGTTTTGAGCAGGGGAAAGTACCTGGTGGCTTAGGTGTGGAGATTTTGTTCAGCTTAGAGCGCACCAGTAGGTCGTTGAGGTTTTTGTCACGTTTGAAAGTGATCATTGGTTTGGTCTCAAAGGCAGGTTTATGATTTTCTACTATGTGCCAGTTAGACTTCAGGATCCTGCAGATGGGCAGATTGTGAGGATGGAAGAGAAGGCAGGCAGTGGGTCTGTCTGTCTCTTTGGGAGGTTTAGTTTCCAGAGTAGATGTTCTGGATTTAGCTGTAGTGCGGCTGAGAGCATCACTGATGACGGCCCTAGGGTATCCACGGTTGGTGAAAAAATCAGACATTTTGGCTGCTTGTATGGTGAAATCTTCTTCGCTAGAGCAGAGTCTGCGTAGACGAAGGAATTCAGAATATGGAATGCTATTTTTAGTGGACTGGTGGTGGGAAGATGTGTAGTCCAGGTATGAGTGCGCATCAGTAGGTTTGTAGAAGACTGGGGTTTGAAGCAGTCCATCTTTGAGGGAGATAGTGATGTCCAGGAAATTAACTGACTGTGAAATGGTGTAGGTCAGCTGGATGGATGGATGGAAGGTCTGTGCAAAGTTGAGGAAATTCTGGAGGTCATGTTCTGGCATGGATGTGGCTCCCAATCCATCATCTATGTATCTTTTGTAGAGCTCTGGTGTTGGGCCTGTGTAAGAGGTTAGTAGGCGGTGTTCTAGGTGTCCCATGAAGAGGCAGGCATAGGATGGTCCCATTTTGGTTCCCATAGCAACACCACTGATTTGTGAGAATGTGTGGTTGTTGAATTCAGAAGTATTGAGGGTGAGGACTAATTCTGCAAGTCTGACCAGTGTAGCTGTGGGAGGGTGTTGTTGGTTGGGGGGCCGTTTGTTAAGAAAGAATGCGAGGGCCTTCAGTTCATCAGCATGAGGGATGGAAGTGTAGAGAGAGACGACATCAAGGGTAAAGAGGAGGCTGGGTTTGAAAGTGGGATCTGTGTTGTATGAATTAATCATGTTGAGTGTGTGTGTAGTGTCTTTGAGGTATGTGGGGAGGCCTTGTACTATGGGTTGGAGGAGAGAGTCTCAGTACTGTGAAATGTGTTCTGTAGGGCAGCTGCATGCAGACACAATGGGTCTGCCGGGAGTATTGGTTTTGTGTATTTTAGGGAGCAGGTAGAAGGTGGGTTGTTTGGTGTCTGTCATTATGAGGAGTTTGGCTGTCTTCAGTAAGTTGTTATGTTTGATTTCTTGTTTAACTGTGGTTGAGATGAGTTTCTGGTGTTGGGGGAGGGGTGATGCTGTGAGTGGTGTATAGAAATTTGTGTCTGACAGTTGTCTCTGAGTCTCTCCATTTGCTACATCAATCGACTTACTCCCCCCTCCCCCTGCCCTAGTAATGATGTGTGTAGGGGTGTTGGTGGATATGGCGGTTGCTGGGGGTGGAGGTGGGGGTAACCAATGAATAAGGCTGATATTACAAATGGAACACACACACACACACACACTCACACATACACACACACATAATAAATAGAATGCTGGCTCCTTTATCGTTGGTCATGAAGGGGGGGGGGGGGGGGGGGGGGGAAGAGAGACAGAGAGAGAGAGAGACAGAGAGAGAGAGAGAGATTGTGTATAGGTGTGAATGTGTTGCCCCTCCCCCTCCCCCAGTTAGTACGTAAACCCATCCCCTTCTTCCCTCCACCCTCATAGCATCAACACCTTAAAGTAACATGTACCAACCCACCACTTCAATCTCAGCCCATAATATCCTCCCACAACACACACACATACTACCTTATCTCCCACTATTCACCTCACACACAACTTATAGCTATCTTATTTATGCATTTATTATCATTATTATTATTTTTATTATTTACTTATTTTTTAATTTATTATTATTATTTTTAATGTTTCATTTATTTATTTATTTGATTATTATAAAAATGTATTTTCTAAATATATTTCTGTATCATGCTTTCATTACCTTAACCTTCACTATCGTTGTTAGCAGTATCATTCAGTAATACTATTGCTAGTATTGATACTACTACTGGCATTGACATCATCATCGCCTTCGCCTCTGGGACTGTTGCCACGGCAACCCTGCTGTTTAAGAATCCTCTAACCCACTCTCCTTTCTCCCATACCCATACTTATTGACACTAAGATTGGTAGTAATCTTGCCCCCCCCCCTTTTTTTTTTTTTCCTCAATATTTCGACCATTGTTAGTATTCCTATCAGTAATATTATTATCTTCATTACGACTTTGACTCACTCACTATTTCCCTTCCAACAGCCTCGTTCTCATCCAACGCCTTCTTCCTTGCGCTGAACCCTGTGAAGTGATCTGAAGCGATCAAAGCTAAGTGAATTTTCGTTGTTTTATTCGTTTATGTCTCACCTGATGAAGACCTAAGTGGTCGAAACGCGTTGTGTTTCGTCTTGTGACTCGTTTGTCCACGTTCTCTGGGCGGTTCGCTAACATTTATTTAAGATTTGTTAAAAAAACAAAACAAAAAAAAACAACCAAAAAAAAGGCCAAAAAGCCAATAGGGAAATCCGTATGATACAGGACTACACCCACCCATGCATTTTGTTTCACAGCTTATCAAATTTTCATGAATGAATGGTCAGCACAGAGGACACACACTCTGCTTCCTAACCTTTGAACAGAGGGTACTGAGCAAGAATTCTGGTCTAACTCTGCATCTCCAGACAGGTTCCGTTCACAACACAGACCTCAAGAAATTCCCACTGCTGCCAGTACAGGATTCTATTACTTACATCTTAACATCCTCTTTTTTTTTTCATTCTGTCTCTCCTCCTCTCTCCTTCCTCCCAGCACCCACCCTCATCCCCTTTCAAAATCCTCCCTGTTTGGTCATTTTCCTTGTGCTGAAAGTTCACTGACCTACGTTTGCTCTCCCCATAATATACCCGTACCTGTACTCTGCTTTCACCTATAATGCACTGATTGTATTTATACACTGGCTTCCCCCCTCAAAGCACTCGTTGCAGTCATCCATTGGCTTTCCACTGTATCGCGATCATTGTAGTTGTATATTCCCCCCCCCTCTCCCCCCCCCCCCCCCCCCATAAAGCACTCGTTGCAGTTGTACACTGGCCACTGGCTTTCCACCGTATCGCGATCATTGTAGTTGTATATTCATCCCCCCTCCCCCCCCCCCTCCCCCCCATAAAGCACTCGTTGCAGTTGTACACTGGCTTTCCACCGTAACGCGATCACTGTAGTTGTACATTGGCTTTCCACCGTAACGCGATCATTGTAGTTGTACATTGGCTTTCCACCGTAACGCGATCATTGTAGTTGTACATTGGCTTTTCACCGTAACGCGATCATTGTAGTTGTACATTGGCTTTCCACCGTAACGCGATCATTGTAGTTGTACACTGGCTTTCCACCGTATCACGATCATTGTAGTTGTATATTCATTTTCCCCCATAATGCACTCACCGTATTTGTACATTTTGCTTTCTCCCATAATGCACTTGTATACTTAAACATTTTCCCCCATAAAGCACTTGTTGTATTTGTACATTTGCTTTCCCCCATATTGCATTCACTGTATTTATACATTTGCTTTTTCCCATAATGCACTCACATACTTAAACATTTGCATTTCCCCCCATAAAGCACTCATTTATATGTACATTTGCATTCCCCCATAAAGCACTCATTATATTTGTACATTTGCTTTCCCCCATAAAGCATTCATTGTATTTGTACATTTGCTTTCCACCATATTGCATTCACTGTATTTGTACATTTGCTTTCCCCATAATGCAATCATTGTATTCATATATTCATTTTCCCTCCATAAAGCACTCGTCGTATTTGTACATGTGCTTTCCTGCATATTGCACTTGTTGTATTTGTATATCTACTTTGCTCCACAAAACACACACTGTATTTGTACATGTGTTTTCCTCCATAGTGTAGTCAGTGCATTTGTACACACTGCACTCACTGAATTTGTATATTTGATTTCTCCCATAACGCACTCAAATACTTGTAACTGTATTTGCTTTCCCCCATAATGCTCTCACTGAAGTTGATTCAACGCCTGGCATCCTTGTGCTGAAGAGTGAAGAGATCGAAGCTGAGTACCAAATTCGTTCATTTTCGTTGTATTATTTGTTTATGTCTTGCCTGGAGAAGACCTAAAAGGTCGAAACGCATTGTGTTTTGTCTTGTGACTCGTTTGTCCACGATTCTCTTGGCGGTTCGCTAACATTTATTTAAGATTTATTTATCATCATGTTATAAATCAGCATTCGTTATTTTGGGGGAAATGGGTATGCACCCATCATCAGATACGGATTCAAATGTCTTGTGATAAAGTGAAAAATGATGGAGTCGTTATGTCATATTTCATGTAGCCATCTGTCACACGCTACAATGCACAAAACAAGGAAAACAAGAAAGACAGAATCAACAGATGCTATCATTAACCAGAAGGTGTCTACGTCTATTGTTCTTTTTTTTTTTCTCCTAATAATTTGTCGACACTGCCCTCTAATAACCATCTACATGCACAAACTAATGCATTTGATATGGCATTCGGTGGATGACTAACACACATACCTGGCTCGTCACGATGTGTATTGTGTCCACGCCTGAAAACAAATTACAAGACATAAAAAAATAAACTAATTACACACACACTCTCTCTCTCTCTCCCTTTGCACCACATTTTACTAGAGCCACCTTTTACATATCTATTTCACACTGGCATATCCGCCTCCATTAAAATTCTCACTGCATATTTGTGTTTTCTGTCTGTCTTCACCTTTCTCCTCTTTTAATGTCACCTTTCAACATGCTGCCAGCTTGAATGATTATTTTCATCTTGAACACACACACACACACAACACACACACACACACACACACACACACACACAACATACACACAAGCGCATGTATCTGCATGCTCTCTCTTAACAATCACACTCACACAGAAGCACAGACCTACATGTTGCAAGCTGCTGTAAGAACATACATGTTGCAAGCTGCTGTAAGAACATACATGTTGCAAGCTGCTGTAAGAACGTACATGTTGCAAGCTGCTGTAAGAACAAAGGACAAATCCGAAGGAAAAAAGGAACCTAGTCACAGGAAGGAGAAACTCCATGGAACGTTGTACTTGTCTGGCTTGAGGAGTCAGGAAGGGAGATGGTAATAGAGGAGGGTGGCAGGGTGGATGGGACGGGAGTCTGAAAGTGGGGTGCCAATGGGAGGGGGGGGGGGGTGGTTGGAGAAGAGATGGGGTGTGTAGCAGGTTAAAGGCAGAAAATAAAACAAACACAGAAAATCAATTAAACCATTTACCTTAGTGCCTTACTCCGCTTTTCTGCAAAAAACAAAAAATACATAATCTTTCGTAATCATATACATTATGTATAACCACATACACAAAGCAACAGAGTAAAAAAAAAAAAGACAAGAACGAACGAACGAACGAAATTTGTTTAATGAGGGAAAAGAATAAGCACATGGCAGGCTTGTTTGCATCTTGCCCTCAAAATGAAAAAAGAAACATTTCAAACACAAAAGCCACCCTCCACACCCCAACCATTAACCAAACATCCACATGTCGCACAATCCTTTCCAAGCAATAATAATAGCAATAACAATAGTAATGAATGATCATGATTAAAAACGATAACATTACAATTCAAATATAACACCATGCGCACATATATACATATGCATTGTCAAACATTACATCTATCGAATAGCATGATCTGAGAAAGATAGAAATACAGAACACATAATAATCACAAATATAAATCAACATGATAGTAAATCAATATTAAAACCTAGAATCTGTTCCGGAAGGGGGCATACAACACACATTTTTCCGCCTTCCAGATACGCACGCAATTCCCCTTTCCTCTCTATCCCGTGTTTTCTGCAAACAATTCCATCCTCGCCCCTCGTAACAAACACCCACCTCACCCCATCTACCCCTCCGTTCATAACCAACCCTACTCAAACAGAGAGAGAGAGAGAGAGAGAGAGAGAGGCCGGATATAAAAGTAAATATTCACTTACCATAAGGATCAGGAGATGCTGTTCATGTATTGCGTCATAAGGTGTGTTTGATATTTGTTTTTAAAGACTCGGAGGCTTGTATTTACATCGAATGAAGTTATAATAGAATTCCATAAGCAGCCACCAGAGTACAACAAGCTTGATTTAAACAGATCTATTCTCGGAAGAGGTACTTTTATCTTGTAAACATGACGAATCTTCTTCATTTCGAATCTATTTTTCAAAGCCATAGGGGCACGGTCGGACATAATCATAAACATAAAGATAGCTTTGTTGTAAACTAGCTTCCATTTTAGAGGCAGAATTCCTAAATGTTTATATTCTGAGAAAGTAGGGGAGGAGGACTTCAGGAGGATCAGTTTAATGGCACGTCTATGTAAACTGAATAAGGGTTTTAAAATATTATCACTAGTGGAATCCCATATTGTTGAGGCATAGTTTATGTAAGATTCAACATAGGCATGAAAGAACAACTTACGGCTATGTTGATCTAAAAAGTGTTTCATTCTGGAAAGCTGGTAAATCTTTCTGGACACATTTTTACATAATAACGCAATATGATTCGACAAGAAAGGGATACAGCAGTGTATCCCTCATAAGATGAGACCTAAAATGCAGAGATAAAAACAGTGTTAGCCATTTTCACACATCAATGTTGATGTCTGGGTAGGTCTTGCAGAAACATATCAATCTCTCCCTGATTGAAGTTATCCTTGTCCTGTCTTTTCTCAACACATCTCCATGATATCTCATTTCAAAGAGTGATATTTAAAACACACACACACACACACACACACACACACACATCCATTCCGTTTATTTGGTAGTTCCTGCCAGTATGATTTGCTCCAAGTTCTTCACTTTCTTCCTCCATTTAAAATGACTAGGTTCCAGCACTTTGGATGTAAAACGACTCTGACTCACAGTTCAATTGTGTGCTTTATGTTACAATGATGCACAGTTCAGTTGTGTGCTTTATGTTACAATGACTCTGACTCACAGTTCAGTTGTGTGCTTTATGTTACAATGACTCTGACTCACAGTTCAGTTGTGTGCTTTATGTTACAACGACTCTGACTCACACTTCAGTTGTGTGCTTTATGTTACAATGACTCTGACTCACAGTTCAGTTGTGTGCTTTATGTTACAACGACTCTGACTCACAGTTCAGTTGTGTGCTTTATGTTACAATGACTCTGACTCACAGTTCAGTTGTGTGCTTTATGTTACAACGACTCTGACTCACAGTTCAGTTGTGTGCTTTATGTTACAATGATGCACAGTTCAGTTGTGTGCTTTATGTTACAATGACTCTGACTCACAGTTCAGTTGTGTGCTTTATGTTACAATGATGCACAAACAGACAACTGTCCATTTCTCAAGCTGCCTTCATTATTGAAGCCTTAGACGGCATTTTCACTCTAACTGTGACAGTTTTCGCTGTTGTCATTTTTTTGTTGCTGTATCCAGTGAAGCTGTCCTAGTATTTCAGCATTACCTGTTTCTATGTAAGAGACACAAGCAGTAACACTTCTTTGTTAATTTTCTAAGCGAAACGAGTTCACATATCCAACCCCCACCCAGCTCTGCACTCTTCCCCTCTTTCCTCACACACACACACACACACACACACACACACTCACACACACACACACACCACACACACACACACACACACACACACACACACACTCACACACACACACACACACTCACACACCACACACACACACCACACACACTCACACACACACACACACACACACACACTCACACACACACACACACACACACACACTCACACACACACACACACACACCACACACACACACACACACACCCCACACACACACACACACACACTCACACACACACACACACACACACACATACAGAGGTGTTACCAGTTTTACGTCATTATAAGACACCAGTCTTGACCCCCTCAACCTTCTGTTCCTCTCACTACCTTCCCTCCACCTGTCTGGCTATTGACTTTGTGCATGCCAACAAGATGATAAGATGTACAAACATGTGCATGTGTGTATCAGAAGGGGGGGGGGGAGGTAAATGGGGAAATGAGGAGGGAGAGGGTGGTCGAGGATTCTTTGGAGTAGGAATTGAGGTTAGGGGGACTCGGCGGCATTATGGAATGGTTGCATGTGAATTCATGTTTCCTGTTTGCATTTACATGTATCAGGTGTGAGACAGAAATGGGAACTGCCTGTTGAGACTGAAGTGTTGGTGTGGCAGGAGAGAACTGCCTGTGTGGACTGAAGTGTTGGTGTGGCAGGAGAGAACTGTCTGTGTGGACTGAAGTGTTGGTGTGGCAGGGCAGGAGAGAACTGTCTGTGTGGACTGAAGTGTTGGTGTGGCAGGAGAGAACTGTCTGTGTGGACTGAAGTGTTGGTGTGGCAGGAGAGAACTGCCTGTGTGGACTGAAGTGTTGGTGTGGCAGGGCAGCAGAGAACTGTCTGTGTGGACTGAAGTGTTGGTGTGGCAGGAGAGAACTGCCTGTGTGGACTGAAGTGTTGGTGTGGCAGGGCAGGAGAGAACTGTCTGTGTGGACTGAAGTGTTGGTGTGGCAGGAGAGAACTGTCTGTGTGGACTGAAGTGTTGGTGTGGCAGGAGAGAACTGTCTGTGTGGACTGAAGTGTTGGTGTGGCAGGAGAGAACTGTCTGTGTGGACTGAAGTGTTGGTGTGGCAGGAGAGAACTGTCTGTGTGGACTGAAGTGTTGGTGTGGCAGGGCAGGAGAACAGGGGGTGAAGGGGATTCTTCCAAATGGAAAAGAATGTTGGTGTGCTTGTTAGCCTATGTAATAAAAAAAATCTGTAAGACAGTAACAACGTGGGCAATATTTCAAACATTTATGTTCTGTTATTTTTGTTATTGTCATTTTGCAAATGCTTATACTTCAACGATGTTACTAGTGCCAATCATGTGAGCACCCCTCTCTCTGCCCCCTTCCCCCCTTTAGACTTGACAGCTTGTTTAGCTGATGGCAATAAAACTACAAAAGCCTCTCTCGCTCTTTTTTTTCTCTCACACATGCATATCCCCCCCCCCCACACACACACATCATCAACCCCACATACCCACACCCACATGCAGAGTATCATCATACAATCATGCATGAGCATATTTTGTTTCCTCTTTGGTTGTTAAGTGTATCAACATTGACAAATCTACTTACTACGTTTTCGTCGGACGAGAAAGATCACCACAGCAACCACGACAATGACAAGAACAGCTGCAGCTATTCCTGCTCCAATGGCTGTGGCACCGATACCACCACCATCATCTCTCGTAGCTGAAAAACAGAGAAAAATATCAGTCTTGGAGCAGTGTGTTGGTGACATTTAATCATATTCTCACCATTCTTCCTCTCAAACCCTTCAGTCACCTTTTCTCTCCACCCCCTCTATGTTGTCCTCCTCTCTCTGCCCTTCATCGTCGCACCCTAAGGGTCCATGTGTTGCCTGCACTTTAAGGTAATGGCTCTACAACCCTGCTCAGTATATTTACTCAAACTTACGTGACAGCTTTCGTTCTATCGCTGCCTGTAAATACAGCTGCCGTAACTCGAATTTTTTTTCAATTTTGAGATTTTGTATATACTATAAGAATGGGCCAAGGGGCATAAGGTAGCCAAGTCCCAAGCATGTTATCCTAAAAATAAGTATGCTGTAATCCAAGAACTTGTACCGTAACTCAGCTTGCAGTATATCTTGCGGGGATAAATAAGCAGGTGTTTTTTTGGGGTTTTTTTGTCTCCTGTAAAATTTGATTTTAAGACTTAACGGCAGTTGTGTTGCCAGGCAGTGCTACGTTCTATGAACTTTTAATTCTTCAACAACATGAATATAGCAGTGACAGGTCTGAGATGTTGCGCTGCTGGATGCTGTATTTGCCTGTCATTCGCTTCAGATTCTAAATTGCTGAGTTAGTGTCTGCATGAATGCTCCTTCTGTTTCCAGTATCTCTTGACAAAGTGTGGGCATGTTAGTCCCTAATTTCCATGGCGCTGCCAGTTTATGCAGGTTTCATGGTTTACATACGTAGATCTCTTGTGTGACTTTCTGCCGTTCTTCTTGTTTTTAGGCAGCCAGCTTCACTGATTGGAGATTCTGCCTGGGTAGGCAGCTGTTAATCCCATGCATGACCAGGAGAGAGAGAGAGAGAGAGAGAGAGAGAGACAGAGAGAGACAGAGAGAGAGAATGAGAGAGAGACAAAGACAGAGAGAAAGAGAGAGAGACAGAGACAAAGAGAGAGGGAGACAGAGAGAGAGAAAGACACAGAGTGAGACAGAGAGAGATACAGCGAGAAATACAGAGAGATATATAGAGAGACAGACAGAAAGAAAGACAGAGACAGAGAGAGAGGCAGACAGACACAGAGAGAGACAGGGAGAGAGTGGAAGACAGAGGCAGAGAGAAAGAGAGAAGGACAGAGAGAGAGAGACAGACAGACAGAGACAGAGAGGACAGTTTTGGGTGGGGGGGGGGGTAGGATGGAGAAAGAGAGTGGTGGTGTCGTTACCAGGTGTAATGATTGAGCCCCAGGCATGCCTACCCCAAAATTTGCTTCCAGGGACAATACAGACAGAAATCAGGGACAATACAGACAGAGATCAGGACAAATCCGTAAAATCAGGGACAATACAGACAGAAATCAGGGACAATACAGACAGAGATCAGGGACAAATCCGTAAAATCAGGGACAATACAGACAGAAATCAGGGACAATACAGACAGAGATCAGGGACAAATCCGTAAAATCAGGGACAATACAGACAGAAATCAGGGACAATACAGACAGAGATCAGGGACAAATCCGTAAAATCAGGGACAATACAGACAGAAATCTGGGACAATACAGACAGAGATCAGGGACAAATCCGTAAAATCAGGGACAGAACAGTGTCAAGATAGAAACACGTCTTGCAGAAGGCAAACGGAACTCCTTTCCTCCTTTGTTGTAGAAAGGTCACTTTTCCGAGAATTCTTTTTGAAGACACAACCTCACTTCACGGTCATTTTCTTCTTCTTTTCACTCCTTTCTGACCCATCCGAAGAGTCAGAATCCGACTCTGTGTCGACATCATGTCTCCTCTTCGACGCCATGTTCTGACTTGAAAGTGAAAGCGATTTTTTTTTTTTTTTCGCGCGCATGCATATTACATCTACTCACTCTAGCAGACGATATTCTTGGCTCAGTTCTGTGCAGCAAGATAAGAACGGATTTTTAACTCCTGACTTTTTTTCCGGGACGCCTGATTTTTTTTTCCGGGATGTGTGTTGCAAATCTGGGATTTCCGGGACAGTGGCTTCTAAAATCAACTTTCCGGGACAAATCCCGGATGGTCAGGGACGGTAGGCATGTCTGGACCCCCCCCCTCCTCTCCCCCTTCCTACACACCTCCACCCCATCCCTCTCCCCACCCCCCAACTGAGAAGCGGTAAGGCAATGCTGAATCCTGCAAAGTACAGCATCAAGCCTTGTACACATTCTAAGGTGACTACACCTAGCTCCCAGGGTATCTGATGAGGGTGGGGATGGGGGGGGGGGGGGGGGGGTCTGGCAGTTTTCAGGTAAACCAGAGTCTGCACTGGAGTGAAAAGGACCTGGGAGTTTTCAGGTAAACAGGGGTCTGCACTGGAGTGAGGATGACTGGCAGTTTTCAGGTAAACAGGGTCTGACTGGAGTGAGGACGACCTGGCAGTTTTCAGGTAAACAGGGGTCTGCACTGGAGTGAGGATGACCTGGCAGTTTTCAGGTAAACAGGGGTCTGCACTGGAGTGAGGACGACTGGCAGTTTTCAGGTAAACAGGGGTCTGCATGGAGTGAGGACGACCTGGCAGTTTTCAGGTAAACAGGGGTCTGCACTGGAGTGAGGACGACCTGGCAGTTTTCAGGTAAACAGGGGTCTGCACTGGAGTGAGGACGACTGGCAGTTTTCAGGTAAACAGGGTCTGCACTGGAGTGAAAAGGACCAGGGAGTTTTCAGGTAAACAGGGGTCTGCACTGAACAGCTCATGCAAGACATGTCTCCTTTGGCCAGATGATACAGACTGAGGGTGCATCACAAGGCAGACAGACAACTCGATTACAGACACAATGGTTGGTGGGTGGTTAGTGCAACATCTTCTCTGACAGATGGCAAAAGAATATTGTTTGATGTTTGCATTTAGTATATTAAGTAAAACATTCCAAACAAGCCTCAATTGCTCAGAGCCTGCTAAAGCATTCCCTCACCATTCACTGTGACCTGGAACTTAAAACTCGCTTCACCAAAATCGTTGACAGTAGTGAACAAGTAGAACCCTTCAGCTGACTTGTCTTTGACGTTGTCCACTGTGACGTTGCATTCGACGGCGTATTTAACATTGGTGTTGTTGCACGTGGCACTCAGCTCAACGTTCTTTGGCACTGACTGCTGGCTGTTTTCAGGGCCAAGGGTGTTGCCAAGGTAACGGAAGCTGTGTCTGTCTGGCAGGGGGTAAGCTTCCAGGCTGAAAGTTACCATGACCGAGTTGTCATGGAAGTTCACCTTAGGGACTCCAGGATCTCTTCCGCTGCTACGTGGTTTGCCTGAACATCCATCAACATAGGATCTAAAACAATGGAGACGCTTACCTAAAAATACACAGAATGAACAATCTTTCTTTTTTCTGCCATACTCATCACTCACTCACTCACACCCACACAGGCACTGCACACACACACACACGCATGTATACACGAATGCATGCACGCACACACTCGCCCACACATGCACACATTGCACAAGCGCATAATCATGCATGCTGTGAACACATACACACACACACACACAACAAACGCTCTCTCTCTCTCACAAGCACACGCGCACGTGAGCACATGCACTCACGTACAAGAATGTATGCGGCACACACACACACACTAAACAAATACCATAAGCATGCATGCTGCATACACACAACACACACACACACACACACACACACACATACACATGCACACAACACACACACACACACACACACACACACACACACACACACACACACACACACACAACACATGCACACAACACTACACATCACACACACACAACACACACACACACACACACACACACACACAGAGTCCTCTCACTTCCATTAGAACTGTAGGTTAATGTGGGTGCTAGCCTTTTAACTACAAGAATGTTGCGGACAAAAACTGAACAATATCCCTGCATCTGCTGACAAAAAACAACCCATACCTGGACAAAATTGAACTGATATCCCTGCATTACTACTGAGGACAAAATTGAACTGATACCCTGCATTACCTGGACAAAATTGAACTGATATCCCTGCATTACTCTGAGGACAAAATTGAACTGATATCCCTGCATTACTCTGAGGACAAAATTGAACTGATATCCCTGCATTACTCTGAGGACAAAATTGAACTGATATCCCTGCATTACTCTGAGGACAAAATTGAACTGATATCCCTGCATTACTCTGAGGACAAAATTGAACTGATATCCCTGCATTACTCTGGGACAAAATTGAACTGATATCCCTGCATTACTCTGGGGAAAAATTGAACTGATATCCCTGCATTACTCTGAGGAAAAATTGAACTGATATCCCTGCATTACTCTGGGAAAAGAAAATCACCCTGATATCAACAGAAATACATACCCAAAGACAGAACAAAGTTCAAAGTGAGAAATACTGGACTGCAGAGTCACATTCTGACAAGAGAAACAGCCTGAATTTTAGGCATGAAATCTGTTGTGAGTGAGCAGAAAGCAATGCAATATGATAATTTTCAACCAGCGTTTGGTTTACAGTCTGTTAAACTGGGACATGGCTCATCATTTGTGGAAATACCTTTTGACTATCATGATAATGACATTTGACTTACACTACAGTGACATTTGATTTATATTACAGTGACATTTGACTTGCATGATAGTAACATTTGACTCGCATGATAGTAACATTTGACTTGCATGATAATAACATTTGACTCGCATGACAGTAACATTTGACTTACATGATAGTAACATTTGACTTACATGATAGTAACATTGACTTGCTGATAGTAACATTTGACTTACATGATAGTAACATTTGACTTGCATGATAGTAACATTTGACTTGCATGATAGTAACATTTGACTTGCATGATAGTAACATTTGACTTGCATGATAGTAACATTTGACTTGCATGACAGTAACATTTCACTTGCATGACAGTAACATTTGACTTGCATGATAGTAACATTTGACTTGCATGATAGTAACATTTGACTTGCATGATAGTAACATTTGACTTACATGATAGTAACATTTGACTTGCATGATAGTAACATTTGACTTGCATGATAGTAACATTTGACTTACATGATAGTAACATTTGACTTGCATGACAGTAACATTTGACTATCATGATCAGTAACATTTGACTTGCATGACAGTAACATTTGACTATCATGATAGTAACATTTGACTTGCATGACAGTAACATTTGACTTACATGATTGTAACATTTGACTTGCATGACAGTAACATTTGACTATCATGACAGTAACATTTGACTTGCATGACAGTAACATTTGACTTACATGACAGTAACATTTGACTTGCATGACAGTAACATTTGACTACATGATAGTAACATTTGACTTGCATGACAGTAACATTTGACTACATGACAGTAACATTTGACTTGCATGACAGTAACATTTGACTTCATGAAGTAACATTTGACTTGCATGACAGTAACATTTGACTATCATGATAGTAACATTTGACTTGCATGATAGTAACATTTCACTCACTGACAGTAACATTTCACTCACATGACAGTAACATTTGACTTCATGACAGTAACATTTGACTTGCATGACAGTAACATTTGACTTACATGATAGTAACATTTGATACATGCATCTTCATGAGACAGTAACATTTCACTTGCATGAATACATCATGTTGCATCAGTACAGTGCTTCATGGAACATGACTGCTGGCATCATGCCACAAACATTTAAAGGATGCTTGTTTACAGTGCTTTACAAGTCCTGATCTCCTTTGGAAGTATCCACAGATGTATAAATGGCTTGACCCATTACAACCATTGTCTTGGCCAGCTCTCATAGATTTGACATTTAGAATACAGCTCAGACTACAAAAAGGTATCATAAATAAGAAGAAGAAAGATTGTAATAAATCAAGCCATTTGAAATAGCAGTCTACTTATCTGTATAAACTACACTCACAGTTGACAGTGACTTCAGCAGAGATCTTTTTGCCATTCCCAACGTCATTGCCTGGTCGGCAGACGAAGGTCCCCGTGTTGCTACACCTGGCAGTGAAGCTGTAGGGCAGACGACTCATCTCCTCTGACAGACTCAGCTGGCCGCCATCTTCACTGGCCAACACCACCCTCTCTGAAGCAGCTCAAGTCGTGGTGTGGGTCGACCACGTGACTGACAGTCCAAGGTGACAGCCTCATTCTCGTTGACAGTGATGCTGACATAATCGTTGACCGTGAGTTCCGTCTCTGTTGGCTCATCTGGAAGAAAAGTACAGTGTGTTTTAATCACCCTGCCCTCGGAGTTCTCTGAGATGGATTAGCTCATGTTACTGAATGCTGACTCACCAAGCTCAACCTGTCCCAGCCCCAGCAACAGCAGTCTCTGTATTCAGATCAACAAACAGCCTTCCTACCAGAACACAGATACTTTAGTAACATTCAAGGAACCGCTTCTGATGTAACACATGCTGGGCTGTTTCGGTTTAACCTTACACTAATGAAAAAAAATATTAAAAAATACTATCATCGGAGTGAAGCTGCCACGTCCAGCCAATGGCAGTCATGTCGATCTTCTCATAAGGGTATGATGGACTGTGACTGGAGCTGCACATTGGTACAGATTTCTGGTATTCTGCCCTGTCTTTTTTTTTTTTTTTTTATAGGTCATTTCTATCTATAGGATGCACTTGTTGCCATGGCTGAATCAGAATGGAACTGAACAAGTCCCCTCAGCAACCACCAATAAGAATTACAAACCCAAAATTTCTGTTAGATATGGTGTGAGGTACAGTAGTACAGTTATGTGAAAAAATCTTTGACACACACACACATGTCGGTTGAGTGTGGCGAGTTAATATAAAGGCTAAGTTAATGAAAGTAAGGTAAGGTAATGTTGCTTATAGCCCAGACGACCGCAAAGGGCCATATCAGGGCTGTCATCACGTTAAAATCAACTCACAAAGCATTAAGAAATGATATAATAATGGCTGAGATTAAGAAATGATATAATAAAGGCTGAGTTGATGAAGAAATGATACAATAAAGGCTGAGTTCATGAAGAAATGATACAATAAAGGCTGAGGTAATGAAGAAATGATACAATAAAGGCTGAGTTAATGAAGAAATGATACAATAAAGGCTGAGTTGATGAAGAAATGATACAATAAAGGCTGAGTTGATGAAGAAATGATACAATAAAGGCTGAGTTCATGAAGAAATGATACAATCAAGGCTGAGTTATTAAAGAAATGATACACTTAATGTGGCGCTGGTGGCTACACTGTATACACTTAACGTGGCGCTGGCGGCTACACTGTATACACGGTATTCCTGCAGGTTCCACTCACATCTTGACAGTCATCATTAACATTGTTTTTTCTTTGTTCTGACATTTCTGACTCCATTGCATACTTTTATTTGCTGAGCTTATCTTTGGACACTATAATTAATTCATAATGACCTCTGGTACCATCTTCTCTTGCGTTGGATGTCTAGCCAACTGACAGAATGAGATAAAAGACAGAATGGAGTTTTCCAAACAGCTGGAGATGTTTTAACTTGTTTGTAGAAGGATTTTCCTTTTTTTGTCATGAAAAGAAAAGAAAAGAAGAAGAAAAAGAATGATTAGAATATCTGACAAACAGAAGATACATGCTATTTGTTTCACAGCAGTCATGTAATTTTCAGGGTATTTTCCATTTATGAGCATTAGTTTGGCCTTCCATTGACAGCTATATGTTTCATGAGCTGCACACACAGTTCTGTGCTCATCATGTATTCTGTCAATTTGGAAGTAGTTGTAGATACAATTTCTTCAATTTTTTTTTTCTTTTTTAGTCTGCCACCTTTATATGCTCCTTTCATTGTCCGGGCCAGCAGGGGCATAATCTTTTTTTCAACAAAGAAACTGACACTAATGGGTTGTCAAAAACGCTTGAAAATGGATTATAACTACCGCACAAGAATTTCACAAGTCAATAAAGAAACCAACTGCTATTGCAGTATCTGAACAGCAAAATGAATTTGCTTTCTGTCTTTCAACATTTGTCGATCATAGCATGGAAGTTTGGAAACGGATTGATGGACCTGGTACGTTTCAAACATCTGTGCCTCATTGTGACTCCCCTTTTTAAGTTCAGGTGGGTCAAATCTGAACTATATGCATGTTAGACCCCTCACTTGTGTGTTATTGGGGACACAGCTTGCGCTTGATTCACATGGGGACATGTTATGAATTGAGGTGCAGTGCACTTCATGTCCTGCAGTCCAAGACCTGAATGGAGCACCACAGCATCATCACCGTCCACCTCCTGCTGTGGGTGTAGCTTCACTCTGTTTCCTCCCCTTGTGGGGGATAGGTGTAGCTTCACACTGTTCCCTCCACTTTCCTTGTGGGGGATAGGTGTAGCTACACACTGTTCCCTCCCTTGTGGGGGATGGTAGTCATATTCCCCCCTTGTGGATGGTTAGCTTCACACTGTTCCTCCCTTGTGGGGGATAGGTGTAGCTACACACTGTTCCCTCCCTTGTGGGGGATAGGTGTAGCTTCACACTAGTTCCCTCCTCTTGTGGGGGATAGGTGTAGCTTCACACTGTTCCCTCCTTGTGGGGGATAGGTGTAGCTTCACACTGTTCCCTCCCTTGTGGGGGAACTAAAATCAGTCAAGGACTTTCTTTCACTTCTTTTACAGCATTTCCTCTATTAAACTTCAAAATGAATTAATTTTTGTTCCTGTTTCACAGCTCAGTTTGAGCTGGCTGCTCCCACTCTCAGATGGAATTAGTGGCTGACGAGAAAACATTAAGACTCTGCAGAAGAATATTATTTCATCACAAACATGTCATGAAGCATTTCCCTTTTCAAAATTTCCATGCAAGTTACAGAAAAACAGAAAAGGGAAAAAAAAAAGAATGTGAGCAGACGTTTATATCTAACCTGTACATGCAAATTCTTTCTAATAATGCTGTCTAAAATATACTAGCTGGGGTAAACAATAAAACAAAAGAACACACAAACAAACATATGCACGTGTGCGGACACATGCATACACGCATGCACGCATGTGCGTACACACATACACAGACTGAGAGAGACAGAGAGACAGAGAGAGAGAGAGAGAAACAGAGACAGAGACTCACATTTGACCAGAACAGTCAGACTGCTGTGCGCCGTCAGGGGCAGACGACCATCACTGTGGTCAGGTTTGGTTGTCTCCACCTGGACCTGGTACACCCCACTGTGAGTCCTGTTGACTGACATAATGTCAAGGTCAGGTCCGCTGTCAAGGTCAATGTCTGACCAGATAGGACACTCCAGATGCAATCCTTTGGATCGGGGTTGCTGGTGACCTCACACTGCAGGTGAACTCGTTCCCCCTCAACAACGGAGCAGGAAGTTCTGTCCGACGTCACAGTACATTCATTGCCAGCTGCAGGACTTAAGGTGATGTCTGGTCCATCTGGGAAAAAAACATGTTCAAAAGAACAATGTAAGAACAAGCACGCAACAAAAATAAGACTGTGAACAATGACAAGATTGGAAACTTCACACTACAAGAAAGGTTCCACGGTTCACATGATATACTGAGGGAAAAGAAAGTCTACCTTTTCTTGCTACAAATCCCACCGTCCCGAGACTTACCTGAACAGAAATGTAGCTCTGAAATTCAGGGAATGGAAAAATCAAACAAATTCAAATGAAGCTGGGTTATCTCACACACACACACGCACACGACACACACGGGCACACACACACACACACACACAACACACACACACACACACAGGCACACACTCACACACACACACACACATACACACACTCACATGGTTCATCTGCCCAGTCCAGGTAAGCAAGTATAGCTTGCCAAGTTAACAGTCTTTAACAGGTGGTTTTGCAGGTTGTCCTTCCATGCCTAGAAAACAGGTACAACTGACAGGCTTCCGTGACAGCTCAGACCTACCAGGGCCAGACCGATCCTGGATCCACTCCTTAATGTGGATCACCAATGTGGATCACCAATGTGGATCACCAATGTGGATCACCAATGTGGACCACCGTGCTCTTTCTCGACACCGTTACAGCCGCATTTCATCAAAAAATATATTTGTCATCTGTGACTTTCTAATCACTAATTTTTTTTTTCAATCCTTGTTCTGTGGCTTCTGAAATTCCATCAAAGTCAGCTGCACTGGGGGCTGTTTTGAAAACATTGGACCTGGCCCCCTCTCTTCACAACATACCTGCACCTCTCAGGGATGTGTGCTTTTAACTCATCCTTGACAAACTATAAGTATGCTCGTAGCAGTCGTTTCAAGTATAAAACGAATGTTCGCTGTAACTGGAGGCACTTTTGGTGGCAACTGAGTTGCTTCCCTTGTTAAGGTTAGTACTGTTCGGGAATGTGAAGTTTGAGAACGCAGTTTTTTTGTTGTTGATGATTTTGAAATGACAATGGACTGAAAAAGCCTGATGCCTAGAGAAGAAATTCTTTGTCTGCAAGAACTTGACAAGCTGCCGACAGGGATTCTGATGAGTCTTTATCCCTTCAAGAAAGCGGCAGTAATGGTAAAAGTCATGTAGAAGACCATATAGAAACTGCGTCAGTGTTGGATTTTACTTCAGTAGCCAGTACAAGTGGACAGACTGACCTTGGTTAGGCCAGGGATGTTGAAGTTTGTCTTGGACTCCAGATCGAGCAGTCAAGTTATGAATTACCACAGCTAAAATCAGCATCCATTTTCAATTTAGTACACCACATTTGGTAACGATCGCACTATATTTAGGGCTGCTAGACAGGTTTATTTACAGCTACTGGCTTTCTGAAGTGTCTTGAAGGCAGGCCCAGGCTGGCTGGAACATCAGGCAGAGGCAGTGCCGGTCAAAACTGCCTGGTTTGCTGCTGTTGAGGCGAGGGTTCCCCATGTTCCTTTCCCATTCTACACAGATCTTTCTTTGTGTGCTCTGCGGTTCAACTTGCAGGAATGCTCACCCACTGAAAGGCCAAGTTTAGCCTGTGTGCCTGTGAAGATCTTGGTAATGCCAATGGCAATGTTTATGTGTTGGTTACTGAGACAGGGAGACTCCTGTGAACGTTTCTGTTGGTGATGGAAAGTCTGCTCAACAGGAACAGAGATTTTGGACCTTTGTTGTTAAAGCATACAGAAAATTACTGTTTCACTCCTGTTTGTTAACAGGCAATATCACAACTTCAAGTTGGAGTTTTGAACACTGATACTCTGCCTCCTTGCCCTCATGTCTTTACTCCATATTCTAACAAAGTCAAGTAGTTTCCTGACACATTCAACTTATCTCGCAGGATACAAGGGTCCACATCTCATTTTCCTTTTAAAAAATCCTGAATCTGAGCTCGATTCCATTTAATCATATAACACCTTTGTTTGTGCACACAGAATTCCAAGCAGTTCATTGTCAGGCCAGACATGGCCCATGACATCCCTCAGTGCGGATATTAATACCTATACAGGGATTACAACAGAAATACAATGAAAAACTAATTAAAACAAGTTTTAAAAAGTAATTACAGTAAATCTGACAGACAACTGGGGCAAACAAATCACAAGACAAAACATGACACGTTTTGATCTCTTTGGTCTTTTTCAGGAAAAACAAACAACATTCCGGACAATGAAAATGAAGAACGAGCAATCACTTATCTTCTCGTTCAAAACCATCTTGCGTCAAATTCAAGAAGATAGCGAGTGTTCATTCTTATTTTAAACTGTCCTGAATGTTTTGTTTTGTTCATCTTGCCTGACGAAGACCTAAGAGTTGTGAAATGCATCAGTTTCATCTTGCCTGACGAAGACCTAAGAGGTGGAAATGCATCACGTTTCATCTTGCCTGACGAAGACCTAAGAGGTGGAAATGCATCACGTTTCATCTTGCCTGACGAAGACCTAAGAGGTGGAAATGCATCACGTTTCATCTTGCCTGACGAAGACCTAAGAGGTGGAAATGCATCACGTTTCATCTTGCCTGACGAAGACCTAAGAGGTGGAAATGCATCACGTTTCATCTTGCCTGACGAAGACCTAAGAGGTGGAAATGCACTTGCCTCACAGGTGTATCATTCTTGCCTGACGAAGACCTAAGAGGTGGAAATGCATCACGTTTCATCTTGCCTGACGAAGACCTAAGAGGTGGAAATGCATCACGTTTCATCTTGCCTGACGAAGACCTAAGAGGTGGAAATGCATCACGTTTTGTCTTGTAGTTTGTTTGTCCCTGCCGTCTGGCAGTTTGACTATAATTACTTTTATGGTTTGTTTCCATTTCCATCGTCACTCACCTCACTTTGAAACTCATGATGTAAGCCAGTGCCAGATAAGAAAGAAAGAGAAAAAAAAAACCACCTTCCCAGTAGGTCACTACAGTCATTGCATAACCTCACAAAATGCTTTATTCATATCAGCAGCTACCAACCATCCACAACAAAATTCTTTTGAGCTCTGCAAATGTCACATGGGAGGACGTAATATCCGTAGAAACACGACGCCAACATCTTCATTGTCCATGTGAGAGTGAAGAGGGTTGAGGGAGGTGTGAAGCCCCCACGCAATCACTGGAGCAGCATGCGCGTGATAATACACCTACAAAAGGGGAGAAGACATGAGGGAACCTCTGGGCAGAAGGTATTAGCAAGAGAGTGGGAACAACCCTTTCGGGAGGAGGGATTCAAGAGGAAACCTTCTGTGGGGGAAGCTATATTGCATGGGGAACACCTTCTGTGGAGGAGAGTATTTTACAATGAGGGAACCTTCTAGTGGCAGGGAAGGAGCTATATTTAGCAATGAGGGAAACACCTTTCGTGGGAGGAAGCTATTTTAGCAATTGACGGAACACCTTTCTGTGGGAGGGAAAGGATATGTAGAGGAGGGGGATACACCATTTCATGGGGAAGGGCATGAGCGCTGTAATAATTAGACAATGAGGGGAACACCTTTCTGTGGGGAGCAGGAGAGGTTATATTTAGCAATGAAGGGGAACACCTTTCTGTGGGGAGGGGAGAGGCTATATTTAGCAATGATGGGAACACCTTTCTGTGGGGAGGGGAGAGGCTATATTTAGCAATGATGGGGAACACCTTTCTGTGGGGAGGGGAGAGGCTATATTTAGCAATGATGGGGAACACCTTTCTGTGGGGAGGGGAGAGGCTATATTTAGCAATGATGGGGAACACGTTTCTGTGGGGAGGGGAGAGGCTATATTTAGCAATGATGGGGAACACCTTTCTGTGGGGAGGGAAGAGGCTATATTTAGCAATGATGGGGAACACCTTTCTGTGGGGAGGGGAGAGGCTATATTTAGCAATGATGGGAACACGTTTCTGTGAGAGGAGACGGGAGAGGCTATTATTTAGCAATGATGGGGAACACCTTTCTGTGGGGAGGGAGAGGCTATATTTAGCAATGAAGGGAACACCTTTCTGTGGGGAGGGGAGAGGCTATATTTAGCAATGAAGGGAAACACGTTTCTGTGGGGAGGGGAGAGGCTTATTTAGCAATGAAGGGGAACACCTTTCTGTGGGGAGGGGAGAGGCTATATTTAGCAATGAAGGGGAACACCTTTCTGTGGGGAGCGGGACAGGCTATATTTAGCAATGGAAGCAGGGCAAGTGCAGGAGGTACTGACATGTTTGTTAAGTCAACCAGACTGACAGGAGAAATGAAAGCCAATGTCACTGGTCAAAAAGAAATCTTTTCTTTCCCAAATGCGCGCTGAAAAAGTCCCCACCCCACCTGCTCACACCCCCTTCCCCTTTTTCTCTCTTTTTTAAAACAAAGAATTCATCACAAAAATCACTGCTTTTTCTTTCTTCCTCTCATATAGACTGACTGGACTATGACCATGATTTGACTCGAACGCAGATCTTCTGTGTGAACAACGCGTATGGTTCTAAACAGAGGAATTCCTCTCTGAGAATTCCTTTTCTTTCTTTTTTTTTTTTTTTTTTATTCTGATAGTTGCTTCCACGTCAGCCAAACAAACTTGCAGTTTCATAAGCAAGGTAGTAACAGCCAATACTTTCACCAGGTGAAGCGTTCTCTGTCAGTCCTACGATAGCTTTCCTTCCGTCTTGTCAGCATCATCGGTGAACAGCAGAGCAAACAATGGGGCACACTAGACCAGTGGAACCCACAGCAGCAGACAACTGAACCATTGATGTCTCCATGGCAAAAGCGAATGCTGAAACAGCTGATGAAAACAGCCCAGGCTGAAGAGGAAGGCTCAACAGGAATGAGAAGCAGTGGTTCATCAGTTCTCACAGTCACAGGCAGAATTTTGTGCCATAATGTCTGCTATTCCTGAATGCTTGTTAATAAAATAAGGTCATCATCAGGGCTGTGGATGAAATCTACACCCTCAGGATGGTCACAAGTCAGAAATGGGAAGCTGAAGTGTCTATGTGAAAGCGTTAAGTGAATAATAATTTTTTTTAAAGATTTTTGGCCGCTGATATTCTGTGAAACAATTACAAACTATCTTTGAGCATCGCTCAAAAGATCTGAAAATAGAAAAAAAAAAGAGAAAAAAACAGAACATGAAATGAATGTTTCTACATGTTGGAAGTGAAGGCAGCCTGGTCTACCTCCAACTCCCTTTTCAATGAACAACCTGCCCTCTACATGTTGGAAGTGAAGGCAGCCTGGTCTACCTCCAACTCCCTTCTTCAATGAACAACCTGCCCTCTACATGTTGGAAGTGAAGGCAGCCTGGTCTACCTCCAACTCCCTTTTCAATGAACAACCTGCCCTCTACATGTTGGAAGTGAAGGCAGCCTGGTCTACCTCCAACTCCCTTCTTCAATGAACAACCTGCCCTCTACATGTTGGAAGTGAAGGCAGCCTGGTCTACCTCCAACTCCCTTCTTTCGAATGAACAACCTGCCCCTACATGTTGGAAGTGAAGGCAGCCTGGTCTACCTCCAACTCCCTTCTTCAATGAACAACCTGCCCTCTACATGTTGGAAGTGAAGGCAGCCTGGTCTATGTTACCCTCTGAAATGAACAGACATATGGGTCAAATCTTCGCTAGCCAAGACATATGTCAGAGTCGTATTGAGGCAGCAAAATCCAAACAGGGTGATAGCGTTGAGAAGAGAAGGCCCACGAGACTTGTTCGGTTCAATGACTTAATCACACTCTCTGTGTGCCAATCCAAATGTGTTCCATTATAAGTCACACTCTCTGTGTGCCAATCCAAATGTGTTCCATTATAAGTCACACTCTCTGTGTGCCAATCCAATATGTGTTCCATTTATAAGTCACACTCTCTGTGTGCCAATCCAAATGTGTTCCATTATAAGTCACATTCTGTGTGCCAATCAAATGTGGTCCATGTGTTAACCCCTGAAACGAAGACATATCGGTCAATGTCTGCTAGTGAAGACATATGTCAGAGTTCTATCGAGGCAGCAAAGTCTAAATGGGGTGATAGTATTGAGCTCAGAGGCGCCTGAGACTTGTTTGGTTCAATGACTTAATCACACTCTCTGTGTGCCAATCCAAATGTGCTCCCTATGTTAACTTCTGAAAGGAGAAGACATACTTGTCAACCTTTGCTAGTGAAGACATATGTAAAAGTTCTATCAAGGCAGCAAAATCTAAATGGGGTGGTAGTATTGAGCTCAGAGGGCGTCTGAGACTTGTTTGGTTCAATGACTTAATCACACTGTTCTAATCAAAACGTGTTCCATCCATCTAGCCTGTGGGTTCAATCAAGGCTGACAGGTGTGTCCAAGGCTTATGGCAGTCAAGTCGGGTAATGTAAGTATGGAGAAAATTGTGAACACACGCACAGCACATTATGTGGAATGAAGTATCTGTCAAATGTGTGTGTGTGTGTGGTTGTGTGTGTGTGTGTTGCTACAACTTACAGTAGACCTGCAGAGTGAAGTCATCTGTGAGTTCTAATCCTTTATGCTGGGTGAACTCGTTGCTGGCCTGGCACGTGACATCCCTTTGATTGTCTACCCTGCCAACAGACAGCTGTAGGGGATTGGTGTTGACAGCTGGCCCTTCACTTGGCCACATGATCCTTGCAGAGGGATATCCAGGGGAGGTCAGTGAACAGGTCAAGGTCACAGTATCACCTTCCAGAGGGGAGTAAGACTGTCTGTCTGTCGGACTGATGACTGGTGAAGAAGGAGGGTCTGGAACAGTCAGTAGCCACATGGGTTCTTAGTGCTACTATAATCATAAAAAAATGCTGGTAATTGTAATGACAGTGATGATGATAATGATGGTGATGATAGTGTAAATTATTGCATGGATAATGAGAGCTATCACAATCATGATGAATGCTGGTGATGAGAAAGATGGTGATGATGATGATGATGATGATGATGGTGATGGTGAGGATGGTGATGATAATGCTGAGGAAAGATCTGGTATAGACTCACTGGTCACATGGATAATTACTGATTTTAAAATCATGGTGAATGAGGGCGATGATGATGATGGGAATGGTGATATCGATGGTGAAGAAGAAAAATCTTGGAACAGTGTCTATTCACACACACACACACAAACGCACACACACACACTCATGCATGCATGTGCACACACACAGAGGCACGCATGCGTGCACATACACATGCGCATGCACACATGAATGCGCACATACACACACACACAAGAGCACATACACACACACACACACATACACATAAGCGCGCGCACACACACACACACACACACCACACACACACACACTGAAACATTCTCTTTGAATGAAATTCTGTTGAAGGGCTACATGCAAGTTGTGGTGAAAGTCTCAGCACATATCATTTATTGATCCATCGTCCAAAAGCAAAGGAATTATTTCTCAGGTTTCAAATTTATTTTCCATCTGTTGAGTCCACTCCCTTGTTCTTCCCCTTTATTCTGAATTACAACTCCCTCTTTTGGCTCATTTTTGTGTATTTTTCTTTAAAATGTTTAAAGCATAGTGGAAAAATGACATTTTCAACATTTCTAACACCTGTAGTAAAGATGTGAAATGTAATCCCTCTATACTATGAGCACTACCACTTGATACAATGCCTTTACAGTAAGCACACAAAAAGAGGAGAGATCACACACAAGGCATAATATTACTAACATTAACTCTCAACCAGATTCATGTATGGAAGCCATTTTCTGCAAAAATCAGTGTACATCATGTTAAGCAAATATATATGTTTGTCAGTTTTGAACATACTCTTTAGTTTCCTTGGAAAACACTGTATTCTTGGTTTAGTCTGACTCATCCTGTATTGGAAAATAAAGTATTTGGCATACAAAATAACTTGTAAAAAGACTTCATCTATTTTTGTGTATTCATCATAGCCAAACAAAACCAGTTCTATATTTATGTTCATTCTTGTACAGTTTTCACATTCTTCCTTCATAACATTTCCAAGTCTCTTAAAAAAAACAACAACTGAATAAAATGACACTGCTGCAGACACTATTGTACACTCTCTTTCTCAGATATACAAAAAGAGCTCAGGTCATTATGCGTGATTCCCACCTTACTCAGCATACTGTTTGTCACTAGGGTATTATGACATAGCCTTCTTTGAAACCAGTATAATTTTACCTTTTTATTTTCTTTTTTCACTCTTTTCTTAACATTGCTCCAGTCTATTACTGTTCATTGAGTAATTTTCCCATTTACCAAATACGCTTACACTAATTAAACATATATACTTTTTTTCTGGAAGGAAATCATAATTCGTCACAAAGTTTAAAAATACTCACCACACAATCCAGTTAGCTGTTTACCTTTAATGTCTTTGTCTTTGGGTTGTTTTTTTTTTGCTGTTAGCTTTAGTTCTTGAATTGTGAGGCATTTAAAAAAAATGTTCCACCATCACTATGTCAGTAATTAAATTAAGTTCATTAGTACAATTTTCAGATGAGTACACACACACACACACACACACACACACACACATGCTCATTCACATAGATGTGTCATATTCTAGACTGTCTCTGTGACATATTATCTCCCTTTTTTCATTCCTGTCAGTCATCATGTTGTGTGCTGTCTGTGTTTAGCTCAGTTGATGTAGATCTCTATCAACTGTGTGTGGTCTATTTCTGAAGTGGGATTTTTTTTCTGTTTTCTTTTCTATGTTTCTTTTTTTTTTTTTTACCAGATGAGGCCATCTACTTGCTAGAGTTATCTCACACCCTGGGAAAGCGAGGAACTCGGTATTGTCGGGCTGACGCCTGGCCTATGGTCAGACTTATTCAGGCTGAAAAATTGTTCAAGGCTGTTTTTCTTCAAGTGAAACAGGTCTTTGGATGGTTCGTTCCAGCTGGAGCTTGAAAGCTGTTCAATTGCTGTGTATATTCAGTCAAGGTGGAGACTTTGATCTGTGGAGACTTTGATCTGCAGAGACTCTGATCTGTGGAGACTTTGATCTGCGGAGACTATGATCTGTGGAGACTTTGATCTGTGGAGACTATGATCTGTGGAGACCTTGATCTGCGAAGATGTTGATCTGTCCTTGCGCTCGAAGCCAGGAGAGACTTGCCGTCTATTTGGAGTGCAGTGTCTTCTTTGAGTGTTCTGCAAGGCAGTGTGAGGGGCCTTCAGTGACTGCATCATTGTGTATCTGTGCGAAACACTGGGTCACTTGTGGACCTGAACTCTGTTCTTGTTGCTTCTGTGGTGGACTGGGGGCAGTGTGTGGTGCGGCGACAACAACTGTTGGCTGCCAGGTGGGGTCTGCCTGAAGACGTCTGCTGGGGCCATGTACAGTCATGGAGGTGACTGTAAGGAAACTGATTTTCTCCTTTCATTTCCTTCTCATGCGGAAATCGTGGCTGGTGATTTTTATTATGGCTTTGTTATTGTTGTAGTTGTTTGAATGACGATGATAGTTAAGTAGTGGATGCGTTAACAGTAATTGTATCAGCGCTCTTGTACTATGGGAACTATTATGTTTTTTGTGTGTGTGTGTGTGTGTGTGTGTGTGATTAAGGTTAGTAAAACTACAAGGTTTTGCAGAGATAGGATTTTTGTTGCAATTTAGGGTGATACAAGTTGGAAAGGCAGTTATGTGGTGTGTTTTAGATGGGCAAAGGGAAGCAATTTTGCCTGGTGGACTGCAACTCTTGATAACTACTCATGTTGACATTTTGGAAGACGGTGGTAGTCACAAGTTCTACCTTGACCTTTTGCTTTGTTTTGTTGTTTTTCTTTTTGTTTGTTTCAATCTGCGTCCTCTTCGTGATGAGTGGTGACAGAAGGGTGGGGTCCAGGGGAGGTCTACAGATGTGTGGCCCTGTATGTCAGCAGACCTTGCACTTTAGTGTCCCCTCCATCAGCTGCCGCCAGGGATCAATGTGACACGGTGACTGATTCTGCAGCGGGAGACCACCCAGGGTGACCCACGTCAGGGCAGGGAAGCGGCGAGTTCCAACAGCTAAGAGGGCGAACAAAGCTAAGCACAAGCCATCCATGCCCCTTTTTCACTACCACAAAGGACAGTAATGAGCCCCCCCCCCCCCCCCCCTCCTATTTATAAACTGCATTAGTCACAAGTTTTACCCTGTCCGCTTAGTAGGTCATGACTAACCTGTGACTTTTCACGCTTGTGCTGATTTGGTTTGGAGAACTGAAGTATTGTTTTTTGTTTTGTTTTTCCAATCTATTTAGTAGTAAACAGTAGCAGTAGTAGTAGTTGCATATTACTATTAATTTTATTATTATCATTACTTTATTGTCATCATTATTGTTGCTGTTATCATTACTATTATTACCATTGCTACTACTGTTATTATTATTATCATCATCATCACCATTATTATTATTATCATTGTTATAATTATTATCATTATTACTGTGACAATGATGATGAAAAACAACAACGAAAAAGAAACATCTATAAAGTCTGTAAACTCCCAGCAGTGCTCGTTTGTTTTTATTTGATTGAATCTCATTTCTCTTCACAGAGGTTCATGTCATTATAACTGCATTTACTATTGCTCTAAATTACATGTAAAATTCCATTACTCCTGTCTGGGTAGACTCACATCACTCTTGTGCGCAGAGGTTTTTACTCCCCCTTGGGAACACTCACATCACTCTAAACTGCATGGTTCATAACATCCTAGGTGGAGAAGTTAGCCCATCTCACTGTACTGGTGAACTAGTAATGTTCCTTGTAACATACCTCTAGACATTCGCAACATTGACACATTTGTTGTGAGAACTGGGAACGTTTGACACATCTCACATCATTGTAATAGGCGGATGTCTATATAAAACTCCATCAAAGTAGTTATCTAGAGTTACACACACATCCCGTATTCTCCAGAATGTTATCTGATATCACCTTTAAAGGAAAGATGTCATCCTGAAGAAACAACAAATCACTGACACATCCTCATAGTGATACATTTTCACACACACACACACACACACACACACACACACACACACACACTCACACACACACACACATATCACACACACGCACACAGACACATATCACACAGACACATATCACACACAAACACACACATATCACACACACACACACACACACACACACACAACACACACAATCACACACACACACACACACATCACACATCACACACACACACATACACATATCACACAACACACACACACACACACACACAAACACACACACACACACACACACACACACACACACACACAACACACACCCCACACACACACACACACACCCATAATACTTGTCCGATGACAACTCAAACTATGGACCAATATTAATTATATCCATTTGCTCCATATCTTAGAAAAATAGTTGAACCCATCTTCTCGGTCAAAATAAAATGCACACAATGTCTGTCATTCCAAGCGGTCTATTTTTGGACAAAAAACATTTATTTCATTTCATCTTCATTTCATAATGCTTTGATCATTTTCAGTGATGGCTGGCTTTACAACATCATTTATACCACCCCATGTTGTCGTATTTCTACTCTTTGTTTCCTCTCAACTATCTCTTAGAAGATTTTTTAAACACTTTGCATTTGTGGTACAATATTGCACTGTTAACCCCTTGACTGCCGCTATTTTGTATCAGTTTTGCACTTCTGTGTGCCGGAGCAAAATATGACTTTTTGCGGTAGGTTCACTTATTTGATCAGTGCTCACTTATTTGTGGAGATATCTCTTAGATTTTTGGCATGTTTTCTTCTCATACCCAGGGCTATAATATCTGCAAATAATATTTGATTTTGTTCATTCTGAGTATAATAAATAATCTTATAATTCAACTTTTTTTTAAAAAAATTATATTTTGCAAGCATACAAAAACCCACAGCAGCAAAACAAAAAAACATACAAACCCAGCCAAAAGTGGTTTTAGTGTTTACTGAACACCTGTGTAAATATTTGGTAGTGAATTTACAGCCCACAATTGTTGTTTTATATGATAAATTTATGCATTTCTGGGGTACAGTACAATCCAGGTATCAAGGGACACAATTTTGTTTTCTTAGGTAGGTTCACTGATATGCCCAGTGCTGTTTCAATTCTTGACATATGTCTTTGATACTTGGGAAATTTTCTTGTTATATCCTTGGCTACAGCCAGATATCACAATAGTTTGATTTTGTTTGTAATGAGTAGACCAAAAATATATATAATGATGAATGTTTTGTTTGAAAAACAGACACTTTCAGAACATAAACTAAACTATAGCACTAAAATCACCATGAAATACCACAAAAACTGGTGTTAGTATCCTTTGAACTTCAGGACAAACATCTGTATTCACAATAAAGCTTGACAATGCATAAAATGTTTAGCAACCCATATCATAGGGGGCACTCCAGCCCAGGTAACGCGGGAAAGAAGATGGGAATTGAACATTATCCACAGCATCAGTCTGCACATCTTGCAAGCCTCTTGGGAATTGGTCTTGTTTAGCAGAGATGAACTAACAATAACAACACCAAGTGTAACTTCCAATTATTCTGTCAGTTTTTTTTTTCACACATGTGGTTTGGTTCACTCATGAACTAAGTGCGATTGATAAAAAGCCATCACCACAGAAGGTAATAACTAAAACATTGCAAAACCAACCACACCCAAAAAAAAAAGAGACTGCTAAATATAGGACTGAGCTACAAAAGGCCACACCACAGATGGTGAAAGCACACTAACAACAGAAAAATACACCGGTGTCGCAGAGAGTACACCAGACCACAGAACCTATGGACAGAAGGATCAGGATCCCACACTACTGCCAGTAAGTGCCAGTTATAGTTGACTGACACACATTTGGGTACACACACACACACACACACACACACACACACACACACACACACACTGTGCACAAGCACCATATTCAAAAGCAACACACACACACACACACACACACACACACACACATGTACACACACACACACACACACACACACACACTTGCTTGATAATTCAAATTCAGGAACAGCTTTCGTAATCCCTAGTTTACAAATTCAAAAGTTATTTTATCTTGGTAACAACTTATCTATATACAGTGCAGAACTATTTGCTATATTGAAGTCCTTGGATTTCATACTAACTTTTCCCATAAACAACAGTCAACTTTTAATATGTGCTGATTCGAAAGCAGCGCTTCTTGCAATAAAGTCTCCCAATTCACGCATACGCCAAGATATGATATTTGAAATAAATCATTTAATACACCTTTCAATCAAAGGAATTACTGTGACTTTTTGCTGGGTGCCTTCTCACTGCGGCATATATGGAAACGAAAGAGTAGATCGAGCTGCAAAACAAGCAGCCCAAAATAGTAATGATGCTGTGTCCGTGAATGTTCCATTAGATTTAACAGAATGCTATTCAATTATTAATAGAAAATCCCACGAAAATGCTAAAATCTTATTGTTAAATACAGACATACAGTATAGTCGTAATTGTTTTAATCAACATGACAGAGACAACAAAAACAGACCATCCAAGCGTTTTATTTGCTCATCTAGAGAGATTGAGAGTCTTATACATAGACTTCGTTTAAATTCAATCAAAACAAAATATTGCAACAATGTCAGATGTATGTGCGGAGAATCCTTAAGTGTCAATCATATATTGACATGTTGTTCAAAAACAAAAGACATTTTTAAGAAACTGGGTATTGATAGTTTCACTGATGGATCGACTCCTTTGTCTTTATCTAGCATACTTAACAATTATTCTGTTCTTCAATCTGTATGTAAAGGTTTATTGCATAGTTCACTGAGTATTTATTTGTAAAATTGTTAATTTATTGATTTGGTAATTCAATTGTCCATTGTTACTAGTTTATCTATTCATTTATATAATTAGGATCAAGGTGGGTTACATGACAATACGTAGGACAAAAGGGATACATTTTTATTCCATTTTTTTTTGTAAACCTTGTTACAGACATATCCACTTATTCTCATTCACTCACAAACTCACTATTCAATTTTTGTTAACATTATTATAGACACATCCACTTATTCTCATTCACCCACAAACTCACTATTGTCTGAATCACTTTCAGTGGAAGGACATTAAACTGAAGAACACACACACACACACACACACACACACACACACACACACATACAGCACCACATGCAAAAGCACCACACACACACACCATGCACAAACACTACACAAACACCACACACACACACACACACACACATACAATGTATACCCACACCATGCACAAGCACTACTCTCTCTCTCCCTCTCACACACACACACACACACACACACACATCATGCACAAACACCACACACAACACACACACACACTCACAAGCACACACACACACACACACACACACACACACACACACACACACACCACAAAAACAACTCCTCGAAATCCATAGGCTTGAAATTGCCAATGTTTACCTTGATACCTGGATCACCCGTGAAAGAAAGGTCGAGATTTGGACGATCAGCACTGGCCTCTGTCCATTCTGAAACAAGTTCCGACTGACGAGTGCCACACCCTCTTCCTCTGCCATGCCCCCTCACACTGGACCCTCGCCGTTGTCCTAAACCCCCTCCCCTTCCTCAACTCTCCTCCCACCTCTCACGAAAGGAGGGAGGGAGCACTCGACATAAACGGAATCGGCTCATCACTCTCCGAGTCGGGCCCACTTGCGCCGGTATCGCTCGGTTTGAAGTCGGGGATCAGCTTCGTCATCAACACCAATCTCCGATAGCAAAGGGTGGTGTTGATTGTGATCGCTTTATTCCTCCTCCGAATTGTTTCATTCCACTTCTTTGAAGTCTTCGTCATCGCTTTCACGGTCTCGGATAACTTCTTGATGCACTTCAAGAGCATTAGATCGTTTGAAAACGGCACACGCCTGATCGAACTGCCTGCTCGACTCGCCATCTTGAACCGAGAATGACTCAGCCGAACCTTGCCGAAGTTATAGTCCGAACGCTCGCGAACCGGTCAGTCAGCGACCCGCGAAAGGGAAGAAACCGTCCTGTAGG
>CM065743.1:49841588-49861654 GCA_033310375.1 Conus canariensis | reverse complement strand
GGGGGGGGGGGGTTGGGGGGGGGGGGGGGGGGTGGGTGGGGGGGGGGTGGGGGGTGGGGGGGGGGGGTTGGGGGGGGGTTTTTGGGGGGTGGTTGGGGGGGGGTTTTGGGGGGGGGGGGTTTGGGGAGGGGGGGGGGGGGGGTTTTGGTTTGGGTGTGTTTGGTGGGGGGTTGAGGGTTAGGTGGTTGGTGAGTTTGGGGGGTGGGGGTGGGGGGGGGTGTGGGGGGGGTGGTTTGTGTGGTGTGTGCACGTGTGTGCTTTGTGGTGAATGCGTGCAGCTTGTGTGCATGTATGTGTGGTGGGCGTGTTGTTGTGTGTGGTTTGGGGGTGGTGTGTGTGTGTGTGCATTTGTGTGTGTGTGTGTGGTTGTGTTGTGTGTGTTATGAGAGAGACAGTGATGTTTGTATCTGTGTTGTGTTTGTGAGAGAGAGGGAGACAAACACAGGGCAGAGAAGAGACAACACACAGAGAGAACTGAGAGAGAGAGAAGAGAGGGGTTTTCAAGCTGATTAATCACTACTATCCCTGTAAGTGAGGTCATTGACAATGAAAAATTGGGAAAATAACCTGAATGAGAGAGAGGAGAGAGAGAGAGAGAGAGAGAGAGAGGGGAGAGAGAGAGAGAGAGAGAGAAGAGAGAGAGAGAAACGACAGACAACAGACAGACAGGGGGAGGAGGAGAGATTTCATAGCTAATTAATCACTGCATCCCTGTTAAGGAGTCAGGACAATGCTGAAAAATAACACGAAGAGAGAGGAGGGGAGAAAAGAGAGAGAGGATGGAAGCACAGACAGAGTTAAAAACAACTGAATGACACTGGCAGTGCTGTTGAAAGGCAAAGTTTGATCCAGCATCCACCAAGGCTACAAGCAAAAGGAGAAAGAGTGATCGACAGGGTCAGTGAGGTCAGCACAGGACAGAACAAAGAGATGGTTCAAATCCTTTGGCCCGGACAGATCAACATCAGTTCAGTTTTGGCTTTGTTCACGTTTAATTTGTTGTCTGTCATTCCAGGTTTTTTCATATCAGATACACAGGACTGAGGGCTTCAACCATTGTTGGAAATATAGAAGAGGTCCAGAAATGAAACACTTGAAGAATGATCAAGGCTGTAAGGAAAGGGAAGGCTGAATTACAATAGCTGAAGACAGATAAGTGTGCAAAATGAAAGGATAGGCCCAGCACAGACCCTTGGACACACTATATCATCCTACTGATATGTACATAAATAGATAAATGTACTTAATAACATTGTGGCACATCTGTCTACCTACCTTGCTATCTATCTATCTCTCTCCCTCTCTCTGTGGGTCTGTCTCTCTTTCTATATCTATCTATAGGGGGGGGGGGGGGGTGTGTGTGTGTATCTTTATATATAGAGAAGAGACAGAGACAGACAGAGACAGACAGAGAGAGAAAGACAGAGAGAGAGAGATGGAAAGATAGATAGAGCAATAGATACAATATACGTATAGACATATTGATCTATAAGTATATCATCTTTTTACGCTTATACAATAACTATAGACATATTGATCTACAAGTATTAATCTTTTTACGCTTATTTTGCATACTTTGACATCGGCCAGTGTGCACAGCCTGCACTCTGCATGAGGTGCCGCATTATCCCGTGTATGTAATGACAATTACATATGTAAATGTTGTTATTATTTCATCCCTCACTTAGCCGTCATGTTTTTTTTTTTTTCTTTTCTTTTCTTATGGGTAGGTGGAACCACCCCATTTTAGGGATTCTTTTTCGTTTGCTTTTAGGGAAAGGCTTTTCATTAGCAGGTAACCAGGATCCAGTAACATGCCTGAATAATCTCCCAACAGAGTGAAACAAACTGTAAGTTGCTGGTCCAGCCTGCTAGCCTCCGTTGTGAGGGGCAAAAAAAAACATACAGATTAGATTCCTTCTTGAGCTTCATTCTCCATAAATGCAAATGGGGTCACTTCCGGTAACAATCTTTTTTTTTTTTATTTGCAGGTTCCTTAATGTTTTGTAGAGAATGTAAATATCTTCGTTCAAGACCCACACATCTTATTTTGCACGAAAACCCCCCTTTTCACATACAAATCACGTCCTTCACATGCTACTTTTTGCCAAAATTGACACCTGTTTTCTAAACAAAATTAACACCCCAAAACCTCTAAAAATTGACGCAATCAGTACAATTAAAATGGGGGGCTTGCGTGCTAGGTAAGATTTGGTGATCGTGAACGAAGATATTTACATTCTCTCTCAGCTATTAACGTCCCGCGGGACTTTGCCCTTACTACTTTTTTAATATGTTCTTCTACTTCCAGCACTATTAATAAGTCAGAACAAACAACTAGTCTTCCATCTTGATTAGTTATTTTTACAATCTAATGAATTTATAGCTCCCTCAATTAATTCTTTAAATTGACTGTCCCCCATCAAACCTGTATAACTGATAATCGCAAAACCCCGCCTTAATTGACGGCAGCGCTCTTAGAACTGCCAGATGGATGACCATTAAACAAATTAGTATTTGTTTTTAACTGTTGTAAAATGGACAAACATTTGGTTAATTAGAAAATCAGAAGTTTATTACCTTCAAATTGATAGATGCCTTCTCTTGTGCTAAATTTATAAGATTTGTCACTATTGTGGAAGCCCAAGATTTTAGCTAGGCCTTTAGGGAAAGTGTACTCTCTTTTTCTTCTAGTGGAAAATTCATAGTAATTCTAAGGTTCGCCTCGTTAATTGTTAACAATATGCCAGATTCGTTAAGTGCTTTTTTTAAAGAACAAAAGTTTAATAACCATCCCGGTATTTGTATATGGCTTATTTGATTGCCTTGTTCGTCATCAACATTAATCCAGTTATTTTGAGCTTCTTCAGATATGTTAACCCACATAACTTTAAAACCAATTTCTCTAAGGGCAATCCTACAACTCCCGCTCCAATTGGTAATTGGGTACGTTAAGAACACACGCTCGTTTTGCTTGTTATATAGATGTACATCTTTTTATAACTATTTAAAAAACTAATTAAAAAATGAGCCTTTTAAATATAATGAAAGTGCTACTTACAATGTAGGAGCGTTTTTATAACCCAAATCTTTGGACTTTAGCGCCCTAACCATGCGCAGTAGATGGATCAAACGGCTTCCAAGTCAGACTTGTAAACCCACTAACTAAATATTTTAAATCCGCCAATAAAGAGTGACAGAGTGCCATCAGCATGGTCATCTCACCCTATGGCTTTTTTTCCCAGAATCAGTTAAATTTTGCCATTTACTGCGCAAACCACAGCTGCGGTTTTCATAATGCAAACCATTTAAACCACCCCAATCTTTTAGTAAGGTCAGTATATAACTTTCATGTTTTATTATCAGTATAGACGCATACTAACTGAACTACAATTGCCCCTCCCCAATGACAAAGCGTTTAATCCATTTCTCATCCAATGGACAATAATGCATATGAAAGAATCTGCAAGAATTTAAACATTAATCCTTCACTGACTTTAGACAAAAGTTAGACCGCAAATCATGGGCTAAGGCCACATTGTATTTGTGGGTACAAAACAGAGAATATACTTATACTACTGGCCTGGCCACACCTCTTTCAACCAAACAAACAAGTTCGATTAGGATCCTATAAACAAAACATCCTAATGCTTGGGCAACATTTATCTTAGATGAAATAAAGTCTAACAATGCCAGGAGTGCAAAGGCTTAATGACTCCAAAGAACATACGTTTGTGTCTATTAGGAGCACAAGGGGACAGACTAAATCTAGCATAGTAGATCAATCTACAGGTTTTGAACGCCAGAAAACAATTTCTAGCCAATTTAGAAGAGCTATTAAACTCTGCTGTTGATTTGCCTGCCAGCATACAAAGGTACCAAAACGTTCTTTTCACATGCTAGGTCAAAGGTTGACTTTGTTGTTGGTCATGGATTATACATGCTGCCTTCTGACCTTAGACTACAGATTGGCATGATACAGAATTATAACAATGAAATTCTCATAGCTGGAGACGACCAAAACTTAGGACACAATCAAGGCTTAAACACAAGGCCTGCTCCGTCCATTTTAAAAAAAGTACCTATCCTTGAAGAAAGCGATCCAGTTATAAGCGTCCCACAGCCAGAAAGCGATCCACCACCAGTTATAACACCCCACAGCCAGAACCAGAAAGCACGCCACCTGTTGATCTGCCTTACCCCGACAGTCATACTAGCGAAAAGACAGCCCTTGTTGTGTTTTTAACTTTTACTGGATTAGCCATACTTTATTTCACTAAAAATTAAACCAGCAGCCAGCACTCCTAACGATCCACAGATGGTCAGCCATATAGCCAGCCACTTTGCCTATAGTAGACAAAACCCAACTAACAACACTGCCAATTATGCCAGGCAGAGCATCAAGGCTTTAGCTGCTAACTTCTTTAATAAGTTTGCTAGATGATGCAATTGTTTTCTAATCCAACTTTTACCGGGCTGAGGCGTTGGAGGAGCAAACTGGCCCTGTTGGCGCACTGCCAGTTAATGCATAAACCAGTGTAGAGATAGCAAACCCAATGGCTGTTAATATACTAACTATTGTAATCCCCCGCTCTTTGAACAGAGCCCTTATTCTTTCTGCTAACGTAGTATTTTCATGAAGTATTCTGTTTATAGCTTCTCTGATTCTGCCTGTTTGGTATGCTATTTTTTCTCTGTTAGTAGACAACGCCACTACCCTGGCTGCCCTTTCTGTCTTTAACTCCTGTATTTTCGCCTGTATTCTAGCCTTTTCTTCTAGCCCTAAATTGTTATCATCTGCATCAGCCAGTTTATTTTTTTCTTCTCTTATCTCTATATCTAGCTCACCAAGTTTTGACAAGTTGTTTTTTAGCTCGCCATTTATTCTACGCAGAGTATTATCAAGGCCCCTGAGATCACGTATAGCAGCTTTAAGATTCTTGTGTACACTCTCAGGCAATGGAGGATCATCAATTGTTTGTAAAGCCGCTTCTTCTTCAGGGCTTAGCTCACGTTCTCTTTGACTAGGCGAACCGACAATTGTTTTTAACTGCGTCTCCTCATTAAAACTCGTCTCAAGTTCTGCTATTAGTTCATCTGCTCTTTGACTTAATTCGTGAAGAGAGATGTTTTGCATTTCAGATTGCGATGGCAACTCTTGCACTATGCTTTGTAAAAGACTAACAGCCTCAGGCCTTAAATCTTTAATAAAGTTTAACTGCCTTCGGTCGGCAACAGGGAGATCTCTAAGAATTGTGCTCCTGCTTAAAAACTGGGTTGGGTCTGGTTTTGTAGTAAGCCGTACAAGGTTTCCTTTACTAGTTCTTACATACAAATGATTATTTTTATCTGTTGAAAAATTGGCAACCTTAAGTGCTTCCGGCTGCTCTCGCCCCATATGGCTATATAATGATTCAATTCTATCTAACATTCGTATTTGTCTTAATCCTACTCCTTGGCTTGCTTCTGCCTCTGCATTTTCAAGTTCTTCTTGCAATGAACGGCCCAGTTCTGTTTCATCTTCTTCTTCTTCAGCAGGATCAGGCACGTCATAATCTTCATCCATATTTTTTATTTATATTCTTTTTTGTTTTATAAAAAATGAACTCATATGGTTGTGACCTCGATCCATACAGAAAAGAGAAGGAACCCCACGGCGTAAAAGGTATAAGGCAGACTGAAAATTAGTGTAAATACTCCATCAACAGTTCAGCCCGGACAAACTTTAATAGTTAAGTTCCCTGATCTTGGCGCTGGCGATGTTATAATGCCAGGCACTGCTAAACTATCATTCAAAATAGATATTACATCGGAAGATCCTAATGCTACTGTTGTTGCTAATTTGGGCAGGGCAATCGTTAATCATATGGTAATTAAACTGGAGGGCAGAGAAGTATTTGTACTAGGCGAGGCAGACATTTTTGCCCTCTATTCTGACCTATGGCTGCCTAAAAAAGAAAGAAAAGAGAAAGTTTATCAGGGAATACAAAGTCCAAACGGTCTCAAGCACAGAGTTGGGGCGGAGGATGCAAAGGATGATGTTAAAGATGAAGCAGTAGCAGAAGCATTTGGCAACAGATTCTGCATCCCTCTAGATTTTGAGCTGTTAAAGACGCATATGCCATATTACCAAGGTGCACTAAAAGAAAAACTTACTTATGAACTGACATTTAATCCTAGCGGTTCTGTTGTTCTGTCTGAAGACCCTGAAGCTAAATACACAGTTAGCGACATTTCTCTTGAGTTTGATGTTGTTACTAACCCTGAACTGGCCAGAACAATCTTAACTCAGTATAAAAATAAAACAGTTATTTATTATGAAAGAGTTATACACTCCACTACAGAAAATAGAAACAAGCGAGACACTCTCTGGAACATACATCTAAATCAGTCTCTGAAGTCTTTAAAAGGAATTTTGTTCTTGTTTACTGAAGGAACAACTCCTTTTCATAGAGAATCAGAAGCGTTTTATAATCCAAAAATTGAGAAGGTTGACTGTGCAATAAATGGTAAGTCTGATCAGTTGTATTCGGGTCGCGGGCTTTTACCTCACCAACACTTTGATGAAATAAGAAAGTTGTTCGCTGGAGGTAGGCAAAGAGATCCTGCAGTTGATCGTGTATGTAAAAAAACTTCGCCTTTATGATGTAAGGCTCGAAGACTACTTAATAACCAAATATGGGCTGTGGCTGGATTTTAGATCCACATTTGACAACAGATTGTTTGGAAGTGGAGAAAGGGTGGGGCAAGATGGTATAAAAATAAATATTCATAAGAAAGCAGACGGAAACGCCCCAATACAAATTCATATTTTTATGGTTTGTGACGCTCAGCTAAACATTGAAGAAAACAGGCTAAAAGATGTGGCTTATTAAAATGCAGAAAGAATATTCTAATAAAAACAGATGGATAGTTTGAAGTTTCTGCCCAAAGATCCGCACTGTTCTCTTATCTGCGGGATTACTGGGTGTGGGAAAACTGTCTTCGTACTTGATTTGTTACAAACAGTCTACAGGTTTCATTACGAGCACATTGTTATATTCTGCACAACCATTAAGCACAACAAGTCTTACAAAGAAAGGAAGTTTATTTGGACAGACGATAATATATTTTTAGTTGATCCTAGCGACAAACTGAGCGACTGTTTAGAACATTACTATAGGCTATTTGAGGGAACTGAAACGCTGTTTATTATTGATGACTGTTCAGCCGAACAAGACATTGTTAAAAAAAGAAGGACTCTGTCTAAGCTAGCCTTTAGTGGACGCCACGCCTTAGTTTCTGTGTGGCTCTTAACTCAAAAATACAATGCTGTCTTAAAAGACTTTAGATCGCAGTTAAAATCAGTCATCTTATTTTACACTAAGGACAGGGATAGTTTTGAAGAATGTTTAAGTGAAAATTATATAATAAGGGACAAAGATGAGCTAAAAAAAATAAAAGAGCAGTTAGAAAAATCTAAGCACGCTAAGCTATGCTTACGGACTGACCCCCCAGTTCAATACGTTTGTTTATTGTAGATTGTTTATTATAATTTAAATATTAAAAAGAATGTCTCGAGGGCCAGAATCAAAAGCGCAGCTAGCTCCTAAATGCACTGCAGTAGAGCTAAAAGACCTAGCAGACACAACTGAGTTTGATCTAATAGGAGTTCCAGGAAATGTTTATGGATTTGAATACACAGATGATGGGGTTTACAAACGAACAGAAATTGAAGATAAAAAACGGCAGCAGTATCCTATCCTAGAAGAGATAAGAAATCTAAGAACAAACGATTTTGGCAAACACGAATACAAACTTCATAAACGAGAGAATGCTTGGGCGTTGCTTCCTGAAATTGCATGGAATTTAAAGTTTGAACTACGAAGCCCTAATGTATACTTTGATAAGAAAAACAATTTTAGAAAAGCTTTGAATGCAGGTCCCTTTCTTGTTAGCCTGGTCCCAGGAACACATCAGAAAAAACAGATTGAAATAACTAGGCAGGGTTCTGAATATATGCTAAAGAGAAAGAGGCCCTTAGCTGAAGTGGGGGATGACACCGTTGGCTTAGAGTTTACTCCAACGCTACAGTCACTGCCTAGGCAAATGACGATGCTTTTTCGCTTATTTATTACTCCAAGGGAGGCTGATTCTAGTTTGCCAGAACATACGTTAATTAGAGGCATACAAATAAAGGCTGAAAACTTGGATGCTCCTCTGAAGCTCGCTATTGTTATTACTAAAAACGGAGATGAAATAAACACCCTTGTATCATCTGACAAGGTTACTGTGATGGTTGACAAAGACAAACTAACAGTACTTGACTTTATTTTCATTAAGTATGTTGATTTTATTGCGTTTTACTCTGTTGATGAAGTGCTGCCAGAAGGATTAATAAGTAGATATGTATAAGATTAATCTTAATTAAAAAATTAATCTTAATTAAAAATGGAGGCTCAAAAGTTTAGGTTAGAGCAAATAACTGAACTTCGAAAGGAAATAGAAAGTGACTTAGATAAGTATAGGGTTACTAGAAAGAAATATGCTAAAGCTTTAAGTACTCTTTCTCATGTAATTACTGGCTCATCAGCTGTAGCTAGCGTAAGTGCTGGGTCTAGTGTTGCTCTTTTAGCTACTGGGGCTGGGGCGCCAGCCTCTTTAGCATTAGGGAGTCTTGGACTAGGTTTAGGCGCCATGTCTATGATTGTGAGTGCTGTTTTAAAAAAATTAACGCCTAAATTACAAAAGCACACTGCCATTGTAGCCCTAGCATCAGCAAAACTTTCTTCATTAAAATTAAGAATAAGCAAATCAATACAGGATGAAAACATTACAGACGAAGAATTTCAGAAGCTTATGACCGACGGTGAGGATTATAGACGACAAAAAATTGAACTTCAAAAGGAGTGGAGAAAGACTTTTACTTCGCGACAGGTAGACACTGAGACAATCAAACAGAACATTGAAAAACAAACACATGATTGGTTAAACCCAAAATAAGCCAAAAAAATAAGATGTGAACTAAAATAAATAAATCATAAGTTTAGCAAAAAAAAAATTATAAGTTTAGCAAATACTATTTTTTTTAACTAATCGGCACTGTGTTTGGTGGGACAACTTGCAACTCTTCACGAACAAAGGATCTTTTAGGGGCGGGCTTTTTAGACGTAGTAGCACCGCTAGAAGAGAGAGTTTCTCTTAAATAATACACGGGAGGGGCTGTTTTCATAATTCTTTCAACTTCATATACATCTACGCTCCATATGGGGTCTGTGGCTCTAATTCTAACATCACCTTCTGCTTCTCCAGGTGCATACAAGTATCTTACTTTTAGTCCAAACGGCAAGAGTTTTTGAGTCCCCTGCACATCTTCAGTAATGCTAATTTTTTTTAATTTGATCGCGTTCACAGGTTTAAGGCCCGTTGCTTTAAATTCTTCATTGTTTATGGCGCGTAAGACTGCTGGCAATCTCCTAACCCATTCTGTGTTGCGTGTTTTGTCCATAAGGTCTCTATGATATTGATAGGTAAACAGGCGCTCAGCTAGATTCTTATTAAAGTTTTCTACTAGAGCTTGTGATCGATGGTTGCCTGGGATCCCTCTCTTAACTGTAACCCGGTGCCTTAAAAACAACTGGTTTACAGCTCCTTTAAACTCTTTCCCATCATCAACTTGAATCATCCTAGGATACTTTAATGGACCTCGCATGTATATTTGTTGTAAAGCCACAGCCACAGCAGTTGAGCTTTTATCCGTTAAAGGTTCGGCGTCTTTGTATCTTGAAGCCATGTCAACAACCGTAAGAGCATACTTAAACTTTTTTCGTCTAACTTTGTCATGTGGAAGATACAGCAAGTCCATCTGGTGGGTGTCATTAGGAACTGAATTAACAAATCGAGGTCTTATTATTCTTTTTGGGGCAGGCAGATATATTTGCCAGATCGCTTGTTTTGAAAGCCAGTCTTTCGCTTCTGATTCAGACACTCTAGCAGCTTTACTCAGTTTATCAATAGCGGCCTTTCCTTTCCAATACCCTCCAGGAGAATAATATATTTTGTACTTTGTATCACCCATAAGAGAGACTGTTTTTTTTTTATTACATTTTAACTATGTTTTTTAGATTGAATATGCAAGAAGAAAGATTGCTCCCATAGCACCTATAATAAAGCCTATTTCTACCATTTTCTGATCCTCAGATGGTTCATAAAAGTCAGACAGTTCTGGCGGCGGCGATGTTAGAAACTTCTTTCCTGTCACTAAGTAATATTCATTCATTGCTTCATCAACGTCTGTAAATGTGTGCTCTGCATGTCCCTGTTCTCTTAACTTTTTATTAATAAAGTCTAAGTGAGCAATTCTCCTTTTCTCGTAAGCGTCTTTTGCCTTAGCTAAATCTTCCATTGCCTTGTTATGGCGTTCTCTCTCTTCATCAGACCGCAATTTACTAAACATATAATTGCTGCCAGAGAAGGCCAAAGCATTAACAATAGCTCCTCCCACCATCAGAACCAATCCAGACATCTTTTTATAAATCAATATTTTCTAGATTAATCTACCTATGCATTAATATTTCTATGCATTAATCTGCCTATGCATTAATATTTTCTGGGATAATCCCCTGTGCAACAAGAAAGTCTTTTGAGGCAATCCCTGCAGTAATTACAACTATAACCTTAACAACATCCTCAATGTCTAACCTTCCTAGATCCGCCGGCTTCATTTTAAACATGTTTTTTGCTAGCACGCTATAACCAATACTAAGGCCGCTAATTACAGCAGAACGGTAAATCGTATTGATAATCTTTTTTTCACTCATCTTTTTATTAACTAAAAAAATAATTAAAATAATCATAATACGAAAGGCTGTCTATGTGCCTTTTAATCAAATAATCTTTTGTTGTTAAAGCTAAAAATAAGGCCGCAACTAGCCTTGGCGAATCTTCTATCTTTCCCATGTTGGGCGGTTTTATTCCTAACAAACATTTTGCGAGGGTTGAATAGACTATAACACCAATGATAGGCACTGCATAATTAATCAGCGTTAAACTCATGGTTTTAAAAGTATTATATTATTTTTTATTGCTTTTAAAAATGGATTGTGACGAACTATTAAAGTGTGAGGAGCAGGCAGGCTACTCCGTAGACCTCTGCCATAAAGAAAGATTATACTCTCTGGCCGCGTGTGGGAAAACCAGGCAGTATTTAGGCGTTGAACTAAGTATCGAACAGATTCAGCAATTGTCTACATCAGACATTGAGAAGTATTACGCCAGGTACGAAGCACAGCTAGGGTCAAAAATGGTTAGATCGGTGGGACAGACAATGATTAGTTTATATGCTAAGTTAGTAAGTAAGATGGCGCCGGTTGATTCAGAAGAAGATTTAAAATATGACTTATCACAAGATCCGGTTTTAACAAAGTCATTAGAGTCTTTAGGATGTGACATGTATTATAGATTTGGGACGTTGTTATGTCCATTCATCATGGGATTAATTACTTTTAATCACATTAATTTTAATCATATTAATTTTAATCGCAATAAAAAAAATGAGCGATCAGGAGAAGAAGACTCCGCAGGAGCAGAATGTCCCACAAGCGAGTGTCCCACAAGAGAGTGTCCCACAAGTGAGTCCGCTAGAGCAGAATGTGCCACAAGTGAGTAGTGTTACTAAGTCTAAAAATCCTGGGCGTGTTGAGGCCGGTCGTAAACTAGCTGAATGGAACAGACTGCAAAAAGCAAACCAATCAACAAAACAAAAATTATTAGATAGTAATACAACATCGCCGCCGTCAACAACAACACAATTAACAACAACACAATCACAATCAAACGATAAGATGTATTATTATGTATTTGCTGCTGTTGTTGTTGGTGGGGGGTTTTTAGCATACAAATGTCTAACACCATACTTAGCAGCAAAGTCACAAACCCCCACAAAGTCAGTAAAGAAGAAGACAAATCTGTAAAAAAAAGTTCGAAAAAACTACAACCTCCTGCTGTAGACCCATTTTCTATGGAATAGTTTTTAAAGAACTAAATAAAGTACAAGTTAAGAACTAGATAAGTACAAGTTAATTTAGTTATAGAAAGTACTTTTTAAGTTAAGCGCAAGTAAATTACAAGTTAAGTGCAAAAAAATTATAAGTTCTAGTTAAGTACTAGTTAGGTTCTTAAGTAAGTTCTAGTTAAGTTCTTAAGTAAGTTCTTGTTAAGTTCTTAAGTAAGTACTGGTTAGGTTCTTAAGTTAAGTACAAGCCAAGTCAGTCAAGTTAATCTTTTAAAGTTCTCCAATGTCCTACAGCATATGAAAACTCAGGATTGACGTAAGTTCTCTTGTTATTGTTAGAGACTAGTGATTTCTTATTAACTGCAGTTGTGTTTACTTGATGCAGAGTAGAGCGCAGATTAACATTTGTATGATAAAATACTTTGTTTTCAAAGAGAGCCTGCTTGTAGTTGTCGTGAGTTATATTTTTTTTGACAACTTCTTTACTTATGCCCTTAGCTTTTTTCATTACAGAAGTTTGGCTGGCAACGCTATACATCTTCGACCGTAAGCCAACATATTCTTGTATAACTGTCCCATTAAGTTCATCCTTCATCTTTCCAATCACTTTCTTGTTCACGGTTGAATGTAGGGGTGAATCTTTAGGATAGTCACATGTGTCGTACCACCCATCAACTCCTTTAGCTACTTCTGTTTCCATGTCTTTATAGAAGTCTTCTGTTGGAACGTCTAGAATAAAAGAGTCGGTGTCTGTGTAAAGGACTCTAGACTTTGGGTACAGTGGTTTAAGATAGTCGTATAGAAATTCTAACATCAATAACTTCGACAACTCTAATACGGTGAAGCCGATAAACACCGGCTTGTCCAACTTAACATCCTTTTTCTTCATCATGATGCCAACCAGGCTGTCGCTAAATCTTCTAAAGTCTTGGTAGTTAGGTTTAGAGGTCAGCTTAATTGCTTGTTTTTCTTTTGTAACTAATTTCACATCTTTACGTTTGTGTGGGTTCTCCATGGTTTTGCCAAAACAGCTGTTGTTCATCAGTTTAAAGAAGTCTTTTTCTGAAGCGTCAGTGGCTTGGGTTCTAAGATCAGTATTCTTCTTGATGTATGGCCTCATGAAAGGCTCTTGGTCAAAAGTAATTATTCTGTGAACAGCTGTCAGCTTTAACCCATGTCTTAAGTAAAACTGTAGGAGTCTGTAATGGCAGACATATTTAGTTTTATGTTGAAGATTAGGCACAAGTTTAGGCGGCTCGGTGGAGCTCATCTTTAAGCTTTCTGCGGCTAGAGGATAATCATTATGAAGATCGTGTAATTCTTTAGGATAATCTAAGTTTACTTCTAAGATTAGTCCTATTGGATTATCAGGCGTAAGCTGTGACAACATTCTTAACACAGTATTAACATCATGAGGCCCTTTTATCATTTTAAAGTTACGTAATGGAAGCGGTTGACTCATGGCCCATCCATACAGATTGTTGGCGTCTAAGTACATTAGATAGTTGGACGGTTTAGTTGGATCATAATCATCTAAATATTTGTTGTTGGCTTTGCAGTAAGGGTGTGAGGCCATGCTAATACCTCCCCTTAAGCCGTCTTCAATCATCTGGAGTGTGGGCAGATCAGAAATTAAGTCAATCTGGATGTTTGTAGACTTTAAGAATGCATCCCAAGAAAGGCCAGGCGCAGAGATGTAATGTGATGAGTCTAAGCTGTAATGTTTCATGCATGTAGATCTGTAATTCTGAAAGACGTCTGCCAATAAACACACGTCAGCCATCAAGTAGTGATCGTGATAATCGCCCATCGTTCGACAGTGTAATTCTGTCCAGGCTTTCTGAGCGTATTCATAGTCAGCATCAGTTATGTCTTTGCCTCTAAGGCTAGAAAAGAAAGCACCTTTAGGAGGAAGCGTGTCTTCGTCAAACCTATCCCACGAGTTCATGTATTCATAAGGATAGACGCCTTTACGGACTAAAGATGGGTCGAAATATTTTTTAGTGATTGGATAGTCTTGTAGAGATCCCGCTAACTTATCTAAACTCCCCATCAGATGTTGGGCAGAGTCATAAAAGGATAAACAGTCAAGAGTAAAAGTCATGTACTTTTCTGAAGACTGTGCAATGCAGGTAACCCTCTTATATTCAGAAGTCACTGCTTGCATGATAAAGTGAGAATCGTAGCCTCGTAAGTTATGAAAGAAGATAGGCAGTTTCCATGTCTTGGGATCAACCTTAAGTTGAAGATTACAGCTGTTGTGTGCGGTCCCTCTGAATTTGCCAGTAATGTGATCGTGGTCTCTCACTGTCGCGTCTTTACTGTTAGGTGTTAGCTCTAAGCCGCAAATCCAGCAGTGAGTGGCTGATTTATAACGTTCTTCATCTTCAGGAGTCATCTTAATGTCTGAAAGATTTAGTTGGTTGGAGTAGTAATTGCGAAGTTGTTTCATCTGCTCTAAAAATCTACTAGCTGCGTTGGGTCCTCTGTAAATCTCTGGGCGTGTGTGTGCCCCATCTGACCTAACAACAATAAACGCATAAGAACAGATCTGATGGTGGGTTAATAAGGTTGTTTTTTGTTCTTGTTCTTGTTGGGGGCCGTAGTACTGTGGCAAGATTGATTCAAAGTCAGCATAAACCACGTATGGACTCATCTGCATTTTATGTGCATTCTTAAAACTAACTTTAGACCCGGGTTTAGGTGTGAGGAGTTTGGTTTCACAGTCTACAAAACTTTTACAATGTTTCTTATGACTGGCAGCTGCTTCTATAGTAGGAATTCTGACCAAACACCTTCTACAAAGTCCTTGTTTAGCATGATCCTTTGACGCATAGGCTAACAGTCTGCTTATTGTTCTGATTAATACATAATGGCTCTTTGTACTATCCGCAAACAGTATCAAGTCTACATGATTCTTAAGTAAATCGCCTAAAGTAGGAGCATTGGAGAAATCCTTAGAGGCACTAGATTATCTACTGCAGACCATGTGTATACGTTTACGGTTATTGGTTTGTTTTGCTCTTCAAACTGAGATATGCTTTCTATACTCACTGGAAAGGTTATGTTATCAAAGTTCAGCTCATTTACATATGCTTCATAATTAGATACTCTGTTTGCATGATTTTTAACAGGATGTAAATGTGCTAAAACGCACCACATAAAACACATGTTGTCTAAATTATGTATATTTAATACTGCTCGTTTTAACTCTAGCTCTTTTGGGAGAGGAAGGTAAGAATTGCCGACTATAGGATAGAACTTTGTTTGTTTCAATATAATTTGAAGGACTCTTCCTTCAGACCAGCCAGAACCCCTTAACTTAGCCTCCTCACTTGCATGATTAAACTGTGTAAGCATGTAATCAGCCCAGTCAGAGTTAAAGTCGTGATAGCTGATTACTTCTTTCTGTCTTGTTGAAACCCAAACTTCCATGCTAGTATCATCGGGCGTTATATAATCAATCAGAATAGTTAACAACACTTTTACTGGCGGCTCCATCTGAAGAAACTCTGGGATTTTAGAGATAGCATGTGTCACGCTTTCATGAACGTCTGTAGGGTTGATAATATCCATGTCTACTTCATTAAACGTATTGATTAATTGTTTGCCATTATCAAATATTTCTTCCATCGTATATAGTTTTCCATCCTCAAATTTACTTGTGGTCGCCATTTTTAAAGCCACAATATTTACGTAAATTAAAAAAAATAAATGTAAATAAAAGTAAGTAAACCTCGCTTTTTATTCTTCTCCCAAGCGTTGCAACACTTCAAGACACGTTAACCTTACAATAACACCTGCTAATATTTTAGCTTTTTCTGAATCACTACAGTCAATGTTCATCACTTTAATTGCTTCGTCAAATAGTTCACTATGATCTTTTATTATATTGTTTACATCATTCTCAAACCCAAATTCACTAAAATCAATGTTTAACACTTTCATTGTTTCGTCAAATAGTTCATTACAATTCTTTAAATCAGATTCACTGAGTTCGGCAGCCATTTTTAAATGTAAATAAATAAAAAAATAATTGTAAATGTAAATTCAGCTATTGTTTATTATTCATAGTCTTTTCTAATCGTAAAACCTGATCTTCATTAAAGTGAATAGCTACTCCTTCAGGGCTGGTAGAAACAGTCAGATTAGCATCCTCAGGAGCCATATTATCAACTAAAATAGCAAACAACTTTATAGCCGGTTGGGGCCAAGAATCTGGTATTTTGCTAACGGCCTGCTTTACGCTTTCTCGCATAATTATGCGTTCAAAAAGATCAGTAATTAATTCTTCAAACCTGCTCTTTAACTCTTCTCTATCGGCCCCCCACCCCCTCTCCTCCTCCCAAATTCTGTATATATTATAAAGCTCTGTAAATACTTCGGGCTTCATTTTTTAAACCAGAATAAAATCATAAATCAAAAAAATTAACTAGGCGGTGGGTGGGGTGTGCGTGCGTGGGGCGGGGTGGCGGCAGGGGTGGGGTGTGGGGTGGGGGTTGGGGTGGGGTGTGTGCAGGAGTTACCCCCCTTAGTATTATTTTTAGCCCTGTTGAGGGCCTTTCTGTGTCACTTGGCCGCAGCGGACAATCGTCCTAGTTCTGGCGTATTTTTAGCCCTGTTAAGGGCCTTTCTGTGTCGCTTGGCCGCAGCGGACAATCGTCCTAGTTCTGACGTATTTTTAGCCTTTAGGCCGGAGTCTGCTTCCTCGGCCAGTATTGATTTTTTCACAGCAGCTAGCCAGAAGACCGCGTTTAATCACTCTGCCAGAACTTGCGAAAGCCAACGTCGCTTTGCATATATTTTACAATGAGCTTTCTTTTCTCATACAAGCTGCGGATAGAAATTCCAAGCTTGTGGAACTTTGGATAGTAGAAAAAACAAAATGATAATTCCATCAGTTTTCTACACAGCGTGGGTTCCATCAGAATTTCAGTTTTTAAATAATTATCCCAGGACGCTTTTGGGTTAGATTTTTTAAAAACAGTTTTTGTTCTTTCAAGCCAATGGCCTAAAAGCAAAGATTGACGAAGAGTTTTACGATTTCCATCTTTGATCTTAGAACCAGCTTTCAGTAAAACAGGCGTAATTTCAGTCATGTTTTTCAGCTTCATAAAAGAGCCTTCATCAATCAGCTCATCATCAAGTTGCTCTACAAAACAATTACGTAAAAAATCATCCAGTTCACTTACTGTCATTTCACGTTTTACTTGCTTCGTTTCCAAAAGATTTAAACTCTCTTTTGGCTGGGTTGGTTTCAAGCAAGGCTCGCCACGTTCTAATTTTTCAAGATATAAAATCATTTCCTGATAATACTTTTTGTATTTCAATATTATCTCTTTTTGCTCGTCTGAATAAAGCAAATGCTCAGTTTGGCTTTCTTGAGAACTAACAACCATTGCGGTCTCTTGTGAAGATAAACTAGCTTCCAGGCTGAACTCTGCCATGTTTTCTTCTGTAAAGTAACAGCGCTAAACACGTCTTCACTCATAGGCGCCCCGACCAGAAATGATGGCAGCCAGTAGTCCCGGCAAAAAATGATGTCATACCCCCTGTCAATTGGTTAAAAGTGCACACGTGATGGGCTGAGCTGTCGCGTGATGATTAATAATGCAGTATTGACTGCAGGCCTGTGCCGCATTGCGGCAGCCGATATTAATTGGGGCCGGTCTGGGGAGGTAGGATTGTCAAGCCATATAAATGTTAAAATGTTTTAGTTAATTTCATGCCATGGAGAGAGAATGTAAATATCTTCGTTCACGATCACCAAATCTTACCTAGCACGCAAGCCCCCCATTTTTAATGTACTGATTACGTCGATTTTTTAGAGGTTTTGGGGTGTTAATTTTGTTTAGAAAACAGGTGTCAATTTTGGCAAAAAGTAGCATGTGAAGGACGTGATTTGTATGTGAAAAGGGGGGTTTTCGTGCAAAATAAGATGTGGTGGTCTTGAACGAAGATATTTACATTCTCTTTTGTGGTACCATTTTACCATTTTCTCTCATGAAATCAAAGACATTAGGGCCAGTTTTTATCATCTTGTGGATGAATTTTGACAGACAGGCTGGAATAGAGTAAGGAGTGACCCACGAGCTTACTAGATACTCCTGACATGTCCTAAACCTCTGTGAAGTCAGATGGAAGAAGAACGGAGAGGAACAGTAAGAAGAAGACTATGTCCTGCACTACAATGGTGAAGATGATGAGCATGTCCATGCAGTGGGGCATTCAGTGAACAAGGACATCAGAATGGTCAGAAGAAGACTATGTCCTGCACTATAATGGTGAAGATGATGAGCATGTACATGCAGTGGGGCATTCAGTGAACAAGGACATCAGAATGGTCAGAAGAAGACTATGTCCTGCACTACAATGGTGAAGATGATGAGCATGTACATGCAGTGGGGCATTTAGTGAACAAGGACATCAGAATCGCTGCACTGAGATACAACCCTGTTTCCTGCAGGCTCATGACCATTCACCTGCAAACAAAAACCATTCACAGTCACCGCAGTGAAAATGAATGCTCCCAATTCAGACTATGATGATGACCAGATTGAAGTATTCTGCTCTCAGCCCATCATAGTCAGGCTGACAGGGAAGACAAGGAAGAAAGATCCAGATTGTTCAGGGTGACTGGAGTGCTTAGGTTTGTTACAGAAGCCCAAGACAACAGAATTTCTGGGGCCTCTACTGTAATGAAATCACCAATGATTGGGGACTACACCTGCTAGAAATAGAATGAATCGATCCTTGACAACACTGTCGGTGAGCATAAAGCATCCCCTCGAAGGACATGACTCCCCTGAAAGGGTCAGTATCACAGTCAGGTAGTTACTATTATAGTGAAGAATGGGAACAGGCCTGGCATCAACATGACTCTCCTGAAAGGGTCAGTATCACCGTCAGATAGTTACTATTACAGTGAAGAATGGGAACAGGCCTGGCATCAACATGACTCTCCTGAAAGGGTCAGTATCACCGTCAGATAGTTACTATTACAGTGAAGAATGGGAACAGGCCTGGCATCAACATGACTCTCCTGAAAGGGTCAGTATCACCGTCAGATAGTTACTATTACAGTGAAGAATGGGAACAGGCCTGGCATCAACATGACTCTCCTGAAAGGGTCAGTATCACCGTCAGATAGTTACTATTACAGTGAAGAATGGGAACAGGCCTGGCATCAACATGACTCTCCTGAAAGGGTCAGTATCACCGTCAGATAGTTACTATTACAGTGAAGAATGGGAACAGGCCTGGCATCAACATGACTCTCCTGAAAGGGTCAGTATCACCGTCAGATAGTTACTATTACAGTGAAGAATGGGAACAGGCCTGGCATCAACATGACTCTCCTGAAAGGGTCAGTATCACCGTCAGATAGTTACTATTACAGTGAAGAATGGGAACAGGCCTGGCATCAACATGACTCTCCTGAAAGGGTCAGTATCACAGTCAGATAGTTACTATTACAGTGAAGAATGGCAACAGGCCTGGCATCAACATGACTCTCCTGAAAGGGTCAGTATCACAGTCAGATAGTTACTATTACAGTGAAGAATGGCAACAGGCCTGGCATCAACATGACTCTCCTGAAAGGGTCAGTATCACCGTCAGATAGTTACTATTACAGTGAAGAACGGCAACAGGCCTGGCATCAACATGACTCTCCTGAAAGGGTCAGTATCACCGTCAGATAGTTACTATTACAGTGAAGAACAGCAACAGGCCTGGCATCAACATGACTCTCCTGAAAGGGTCAGTATCACCGTCAGGTAGTTACTATTACAGTGAAGAACAGCAACAGGCCTGGCATCAACATGACTCTCCTGAAAGGGTCAGTATCACCGTCAGGTAGTTACTATTACAGTGAAGAACAGCAACAGGCCTGGCATCAACATGACTCTCCTGAAAGGGTCAGTATCACAGTCAGGTAGTTACTATTACAGTGAAGAATGGCAACAGGCCTGGCATCAACATGACTCTCCTGAAAGGGTCAGTATCACCGTCAGATAGTTACTATTACAGTGAAGAATGGGAACAGGCCTGGCATCAACATGACTCTCCTGAA
>CM065743.1:49829088-49836588 GCA_033310375.1 Conus canariensis | reverse complement strand
GAAGACTGTTAGCAAAGTGTTGGAGTTGTCAACAAGCACATCAGAGAGGTCCAGAAGGAATTCCAGAGATCCTTTAAGCACTGCATGGAAATCCTGTTCGCCCTACCAACCCAGAAGAGGACTTCATATCTAGTCTGCAGAGTTTCCAGTTTCTATTTGAAACACAAATGGTCCATGACCTCAAGGAAAAGTCAGGGTGGGTGCAGATGATTGTGAGCCACCAGTGGGCCCAGTCCCTGAGCCACCATCTCTTTTCACCCAGCTAGAACATTGGGTGGGGTGACATGGTTAAAATGGGGTCTGAGAGATTTGAAGTCAGAATCACTAAAAACTCTCGAGCCTTTCTATGCTTAGGCTTTTCTTTTAAAAGTTCATCAAATTTCATCAAAGTTTACCAATTTTTTTTTTTTTAAACTGGAAAGCTTTCCGTTGTGGACCACTTCCTCCTAACAGTGCGTAAGTAAATACCACACTACAGCCAGGGCCTGAGAGCAGCGTTTTCCCTGGCCAGTCCTCCTGTCACTGATGGAGATGGACAGTGGGAATGACCACTGGTAAAGGGTCAGAGTGATGCCCCCTAGATGCAGGATGTGGGATGGCAGGGGACTGGACCCAGGCTATGATTCTGCTTCTGAGAGAGCAAGGACGACTTCTTCAGAAAATAAAATAAATACAGTCCCTTCCTAACTGCAGCACCATCTGATGAGGCAAGGATGTGCTAATCTGAATGACCTCAGAGACACTGTGTGCATGTGTTCTAGGGCAGAAAAAGGATGAATATTTGTTGATCAACTGCCCCTTATGATGGGAGAGACTGTGAAAGTTTTTGGATACAGAGCTATTCATTAATTTTCTACCCTTTGTGTTGAGAGAAACTTGGGATACTTCACTGAGCAAAAAGAATGAATATTTGTTGATCAACTGCCCCTTATGATGGGAGAGACTTTGAAAGTTTTTGGATACAGCACTATTCATTAATTTCTTTACCCTTTGTGTTGAGAGAAACTTGGGATCTTTCACTGAGCCTGGTGGGATGTCATACCTTCAAGTGTATTTAAATTGATAACGTAAATGTCTTGTATTCTTCATTGCATTTTAAGGGCTATTTAGTCCCTTCCATGGAACTATTTAAAAATACAATATCAGTGTTTTGAATGTGCTGGTAAAAGATTATCATAGCCATTTTTCTTTCTCAAGATGTTTTCAGTTCTGTGATGATGAACTAAAGGCAAGTTACCTAAATGTTCCTCGATTTTCCCAGACATGCTGTAATCATATAGCTGACAAGGTTTGCTGTGAAAACTTCATCCATGTCTTTTCTCCAGTATTCTGAGTTATTATCCACTGACAAATCTGTTGTTAATAGGAGTTTTGGTCTGACTGTAACATGTTTCCAAAATGCAGTAACCTGGACTATCACTTTCAAAGTTACTGGAAATAATTATCTCTAGTTCTCCCCAAACTGGTGATGTCATAGCCATTCTATGACCTCCACATTTTTGCCTGCAGAATTTCATGTGCCGAGATTTGTTTTCTTTTGTAAGACAGGTTTTGAACAAATGCTGCATTTTCTGTTCTTGATGTTTCATCACTGAATTGGCAACAAGATGAGAATCACACCTTGCCTCATCCGTTAGGATCAGGAATAGAGTGGTAACTTGAACCCGAGGTGTTTGAGGCCTCGTTGGAAGCCTGTTCACCTTCAAGACTTGTAGATGTAGTCTACACCTAAGAACTTGCATGCGTGGGGTTTCTAATAGTACTGGCACTACCACCACCTATTCATAGCATACTGGATTGAACTTTGAGCGAAGGCTATTCCAGTGGACGTCCAGTCTGGACTTGAAGGTGTTCAATGTTGGAGCTGTAACTATGTGAACTGGGAGGCTATTCCAAGAGTTTATGACTCTCTCAGTGAAAAAGTTACCTCTAACTCTAGCCTACAGTGTCCTTTGACCAGCTTCAGACTATGATCGGTTGTCACATTAACCTTTGTCAATCAAATGTGCTTCTCAAGGTATGCGTAACTTTGTTACCTTATGCATCTGCGTATGAGCGAGTGAGTGAGTGAGTGAGTGAGAGTGTAGTGTGTGTGTGTGTGTGTGTGTGTGTGTGTGTGTTTGTGTGTGAGCAAGTGTGTGTGTGTGTGTGTGTGTGTGTGTGGTGTGTGTGCGTGTGCGTGTGTCTGATCAATGCATGTTCAAATACATATGCCACACTGCTGCCATTGAGAATTACCACAAATACGCTGATCATCAAATACGACTTCATCATCCAACCAGCAGACCCCTTTTTCTGTTCCAGAAGTCAGCAGTACTCATGTTGCTTTCAAACAGTCAGGAGTTTTAGGAAGCTGCACTCTCACCCCCCCCCCCCCCCCCCCTCTTCCCCATCCTTGTAGTTTGTCACCAAGTCCAAGGTTAACCATTACCTGGACCCCTCCCATTCCCTCCCTTTTCCTTGGTTTGAACGTCAGTAGAGTCTTTGGCAGCGCTGTGCATAAAAAAAAAAAGAAGATAGAAGGCAGTAGGGTAAAAGGTACTATAGAATGGGCGATATCAAGTCAAAATGTTAATTTAATTGTGACAATGTAAAAGCACTTACATCTCTCCTGCAGGACCACATGCAGGAATAGTCTCCAGTGGAAGAGAAGATCCGTGTGATGTCCACAGTGCCCCTCACTGTCCACCTGATCCTGTGTCAGGTGTGGTCACTGTGATGGTGGGGGTGGACAGCACAGCGTGAGCTGTAAACACACACACACACACACACACACACACACACACACACACACACTCACTCACACACACACACACACACACACACACACACACACTCACACACACACACACACACACACACACTGAACCATCACAGAGTACACACTCAAACAATGCTTATTAAGACACTGCAAATCACTATTTCATATCTTGTTGTATGTGATATTATTGCAATGTATTTCATTTGTGTAGGATTATTTTACTTCATTTTCATCCCTTCTGTTGGATTATTGACAGATAGTGTATGTTGTTTACATCCTTCTGTAGGATTATTTGACAGTGTCAATGTTGTTTACATTCCTTCTGTTGGGATTATGTGACAGACAGATGTCATGTTGTTTACATCCTTCTGTAGGATTATGTGACAGACAGTGTCATGTTGTTTACATCCTTCTGTTGGATTATGTGACAGACAGTGTCATGTTGTTTACATCCTTCTGTTGGATTATGTGACAGACAGTGTCATGTTGTTTACATCCTTCTGTTGGATTATGTGACAGACAGTGTCATGTTGTTTACATCCTTCTGTTGGATTATGTGACAGACAGTGTCATGTTGTTTACATCCTGACTGACCACAACACACTGAATCAGGGCTCAAAGCAAGTTAAAATCAGAACTCCTCAAAAACAAATACATGCATACTGTGTACTACACACATATGCACACAGGGATGGAGGGGGTAACAGAGTCACGCAAGAGCAGTATATATATACTCCCCCGGGGGGGGGGGGGGGGGGGGGGGGGGGGGGGGGGGGGGGGGGGGGGGGGAGAACATAGTTAGCTGATTGGTTAAGTAGTTAATCCTTTCCCCAGTTTTCAACACCCCCACCCCCTCCCTCCCCATACCCATACCCAAAGATGGGTCCTACTGGAGTAGTAAGTTTAAAACACTACCCCTGATCAACACTACAATAGTGTTTTGAATACGATGTTATGAACATAGATTCAAAACACTATGAGTAACATGAAGTAAACACTATCCCTTACATTTGAAACACTACATTAAGAAAAGTCTTCTTGTCCTGACTTGAACAGGACTCATACACAAAATTCTATTGTTTATATTATGTGGTGCCTTACTGTGTGTTCTGATCAGATAAAATCAGGAAAGATCAGATAAACTAAGAAACACTTTGTTATCTAAGAAAAAACAGAAACATGGTCATGTACAACTATTGTCACAAAACTCGATTGGACAGAACATCAAATATACAAAAATGTCATAAACATTTATATAAGATTTATATACTAAAATTTTGCAAAAGATTTAATATTTATGCACACATTACATCATGGCTTTAAAATATACTGCTCTTACAAATTCTACTTTTAAGATTAGAATCAAAAATATACTGCTCTTACAAATTCTACATTTAAGATTTGAATCAAAATAACTGCTTCAAATTCTACATTAAGTAGAATCAAAATGTACTGCTCTTACAAATTCTACATTTAAGATTAGAATCAAAAATGTACTGCTCTTACAAATTCTACATTTAAGATTAGAATCAAAAATGTACTGCTCTTACAAATTCTACATTTAAGATTAGAATCAAAAATATACTGCTCTTACAAATTCTACATTTAAGATTAGAATCAAAAATATACTGCTCTTACAAATTCTACATTTAAGATTAGAATCAAAAATATACTGCTCTTACAAATTCTACATTTAAGATTAGAATCAAAAATATACTGCTCTTACAAATTCTACATTTAAGATTAGAATCAAAAATATACTGCTCTTACAAATTCTACATTTAAGATTAGAATCAAAAATATACTGCTCTTACAAATTCTACATTTAAGATTAGAATCAAAAATGTACTGCTCTTACAAATTCTACATTTAAGATTAGAATCAAAAATATACTGCTCTTACAAATTCTACATTTAAGATTAGAATCAAAAATGTAAAAAGGGAAAGTCAATTGCATAGTGATAACATGCATGAAGTAATACCACCCTCCCTTCCCTCCTATCCACACACACACACACACACACACACACACACACACACACACACACACATCCAACACATCCACATTCCACATACACACCCCTTCATGCAGCCCCTCCTTTTCATTTCAATAACACTGCAAAAATTCACATTACTTTGCCAAAAACTTGACTGTTCTGAAGAAGAAATTCACATTACTTTGCCAAAAACTTGACTGTTCTGATAGAAGATATTCACGTTACTTTGCCAAAAATTTGAGTGTCATCATTTGCTGTGTGTCTTGCCTTTTGCGTGACTCTGTTACTCATTTAGCTCTTGCATACCAACTTGCCTTGCACACACAACTTTACTGCACACATTCACCACATCAGTCAAAATACACTTGTATCGCACATGAAGAGTACATTAAGTGCAAAAAACAACAAAAACAACATATAATCATCATCATCATCATCATAATGAAAATGATGATGATGATGATGATGATGAAGATGATGATGATGATAATAGTGTTTATCTATGGTGCTTAATCTTACATAAGCCCTAAGCGCTTACAAATGCAGAAAAGATTAAAGAAAACATAAGTGAAGCCAGTAAGAAGATAACTATTGCAGTAAGTACCATGATTTGTTACCAGCTGGACTCCGTAAAACTTAAAAGACTTTTTTCCTGTTGATTTAAGCAGAAATAATGTAATTCATTTACATCAAATAAAAAAAATCAATATTACATAATGGCAAATATTGTAACTTGGTTACTTCCATGTTCAGGCCCCCCACAAAGAAATGTTACATATGGTGGGTATTGTAACTTGGCTGCTTCCATGTTCAGCCCCCCCCCCCCCCCCCCCCCCCCCAAAAAAAAAAAGAAATCTGGTGGTATTGTAACTTGGCTGCTTCCATGGTCAGGTCCCCCCCCCCCCCCCCCCCAAAAAAAAAAAAAAAATCTGGTGGGTATTGTCACTTGGCTGTTTCCATGTTCAGCCCCCCCCCCCCCCCCCCCCCCCCAAAAAAAGAAATCTGGTGGTATTGTAACTTGGCTGCTTCCATGGTCAGGCCCCCCCCCCCCCCCCCAAAAAAAAAAAAAAAAAGAAATCTGGTGGGTATTGTCACTTGCCTGCTTCCATGTTCGCCCCCCCCCCCCCCCCCCCCCCCCCCCCAAAAAGAAATCTGGTGGGTATTGTAACTTGGCTGCTTCCATGTTCGGCCCCCCCCCCCCCCCCCCCCAAAAGAAATCTGGTGGGTATTGTCACTTGGCTGCTTCCATTTTCAGCCCCCCCCCCCCCCCCCAAAAAAAAAAAAAGAAATCTGGTGGGTATTGTAACTCGGCTGCTTCCATGTTCAGGCCCCCCAAAAGAAATCTTACACATGGTGGGTACTGTCACTTGGCTGCTTCCATGTGGACAACAGAGTTGAGGCCTCAGTATACTTATACAATCCTTTTACTTTAGCTCCTCTTCTGGTGGTGTAACCCAACCTTGATTTGCTTCGAACCCATGTCCCTCAACTGACCAGACACAATCTCTTCATATATATCTGCCTTTTCATCGATTTGGCAACAGTCTGCCAGTCTATCTGTTTGTCTGTCTGTTGGTCTGTTTATCTGTATGGCTGTCTCTCTATATGCTGTCATGTTAATTTGACCTCTGTGTGTGTGTGTGTGTGTGTGTGTGTGTGTGTGCGTGTGTGTGTGTGTGGTTTCTGTTATTTGTATTATTATTGTTGTTGATGTTTTATTGTCCTTTTTTTTAATTCCTACAGTTTGTCTGCCTTTTTCCCCCTAACATCATGATCATAAGAAATACTTTTATCCATACTTTACTTTGTTTATCATACAGTTTGATGTATATGTTAGGAAAATAAAAAGAAAGATAATCCTGTCTCTGGTTGTAAGAGTATTGACAGTTTACACATACACAAAATTCGATAAAGACAGACTAGTGGCGACACACACACACACACACACACACACACACACACACACACACACTCATGTGTGTGTGTGTGTGTGTGTGGTGTGTGTGTTGTGTGTGTGTGTGTGTGTGTGTTTGCGTGCGCGCGCGTTTCAGAATGTATGCAATACAAATTATTAAAGTTGAATGAATATTGTTAAGGACGCTAACTCTTTCAAGTCATAAACAAGTTGGTATTTTTTGCTCCCATAAGAAACCAACACAGAGTAACTTTTATTCAAGACTGCACAGCCTTTAAACTTTATTCAATTTAAAAGGCTGTGCAGTCTTGAATAAAAGTTACTCTTGTTAGTTTTCTTATGAGCAAAAAATACCCAACTTGTTACTGTTACGTTACTGTCCCTGCCTCATTTCATTCCGATTTTTTTCAAGTCAAATGTCATTTCCTAGCATGGCTTATCTCCCTTACACATGAATGCAAATTTACTTCACGCGCGCTCATACAGTACCTGCACCTCCCTTTACCCTGTCGTGACCTTGCCCCTTCCACCCTCGTCCCTGCCTTCTATCCGCCATATTATTATCCTCTTCAACCTCTGCCCCTCACCCCATCCAAACATGGCGCATATTCAACTCTCGTTAGCAGCGTCAGAAAGAAAAAAAATCCTTTGACTTTTCTTGAATTAAGAAACAACACCGGTTGACGAGAAGCGGCACAAACACAGACATGCACACGTTTCAAAGTCGATGGGTACAAACAAACCGCACAGCATTAAAACTCTATACACTACTGATGATGATGATATGAGAGAGAGAGAGAGAGAGAGAGCACAAACATGTCGTGATG
>CM065743.1:49811588-49819088 GCA_033310375.1 Conus canariensis | reverse complement strand
CAGAAGAATTTGACTGAGCACAGAAGAATTTGAACTCTTAACAGTTTCTCTGCGACCTCGCTACCTGCCACGTGAGTTCGGTCGAATTTTCCTGACAGTGGTGTACGCCCCCGTGTTTGATCAGGCGTCTGCTGCACGTGCAGGGAAAGGGATCGCCGCAGTCATCCGTGATCTCCAACTCATCGCTGCTGATGCTCCTTGTTTTGTTGTTGGCGACTTTAACCAGTGCGGTTTGCGAAAAACACTCCCCTCTTTTAAACAGTTTGTCACTTGCACTACACGTTTGGACAAGACAATCGATCTATGCTATGGCAACATTCCCAAGGCATATAAATCCATTTCTCTACCACCTATAGGTGCGTCCGATCATCACACTGTGCAACTTATCCCAGCTTATAGACCAAAAATAAAGACTGAACCAGTTGTGAGAAAGTGTGTGAAAGTGTGGACGACTGCGAGTACAGATGAGCTGAGAGGATGTTTTGACCGTACTGACTGGGATGTGTTTATTGATTCCTGTGAAAATGTTGATGAAGTAGCGGATGTTGTCACCTCTTATATTTGTTTTTGTGAAGATATGGTAATTCCCACTAAGATGATTAAAGTTTTTCCCAACAACAAACCATGGATCTCAAAGTCTCTCAAAACTCTTCTAAATGAGAAAAAGGTTGCTTTTCAATCTAAAGACAAAAAAGGGAGGAAAATGGTTCAAGCAAAGCTTAGAGGAGAATTACGGAAGGGACAAATAGAGTTTAAAAATAAAGTAGAACAGAAATTTCAGACAGGAAAAATAGCAGACGCATGGGATGGTTTACGAACTCTTACAGTTCAGGCAAAAAATAAAACAATTGCTACCCAGATGACAAAGGTTGAACAAAAAGACTTTTCCAATGATTTAAACCATTTTGACTGCCGCTTTGAAAGGGATGATCTGGGAGGGGAATTGAACAGGGTGATGTCACAGTTACAGGAAAGGACGAAAGAACTGAACTATGAACAAGACTTTGTGATCGATGCAAAAACTGTTGAGACTCTATTTCTTAAGCTAAATATGAGGAAGACAGTGGGTCCAGACAATATTTGTGGAAGACTGTTAAAGACATGTGCCTCCCAGCTCTGTGATGTTTTTAGTAAAATTTTTAACTGGTCTGTGAAAGAATACTCTGTTCCTCGAATCTGGAAAAATTCGACTATCTCCCCCATCCCAAAGAAAAAGAATCCTACCACATTAAATGATTACCGTCCTGTTGCACTGACTTCAATAGAAAAGAAATGCTTTGAAAAAATTATTCTCCAACATCTCCTTACCTTTACAAATCAACAACTTGACCCCCTCCAGTTTGCCTATAAACCCCATAGAAGCACCGATGATGCTATTCTTACACTCCTTCACAATGCTTTCTTTCATTTGAATAACTCCAAATCTTTTGTTCGTGTTCTCTTCATTGACATCTCCTCCGCTTTTAACACAATACAACCTCATCTCTTGGCCTTGAAACTGTTAAATTTACAGGTAGATCCGAAACTCATTCTCTGGATCATGAGCTTTTTACTTAATAGAACACAGTCAGTTCGTTTCCAATCTGCAATCTCATCTGAACAATCTACTTGTACTGGTGCTCCTCAGGGAACAGTGCTGTCCCCTGTACTTTTTACTTTATACACCAACGATTGCAGAGGTACAGAGAAAACTCCAGTCATCAAGTACTCTGACGATTCTGCTCTTGAAGATTTGTCAAATTGTGATACGGATTATTTTAGAGAGGTAGAAAAGTTCTGTTCTTGGTGCAAGGATAATTATTTGGACCTCAATGTTACAAAAACAAAAGAACTGCTTATCGATTTCCGTAAAGATCCACCACCAGTTCCAAAACTTACTATTGATGGAGAAACTGTTGAAAGAGTTGATGAATACCGATATTTAGGTACAGTTATAGATAAAAAGCTTACTTTTGACAAAAATGTTGAATCTGTACACAAGAAATGCCAATCTAGAATATTCTGCTTGCAAAAACTGAGAATTTTTTTTTTTTTTTTTACATCTGTGTATATGTTTGCATATGTGTGTGTGTGTGGATGTGCCTGTGTACATATGTACCTGCCCATGTACAGTGTGTGTGTGTGCATGTATTACGCATGCTCGTGTGTGTGTGAGACGGTGATAATTTCATCTGTACAACCTTTACCATCAACCGAGTCATTGATCATTGCCCCCCCCGCCCCCCCCCCCCCCCCCCCCCCAAAGTTGCTGTTGTTGGTGGTGGTTGTTTTTTTTTTTTGTTTTTTTTAAACTCAACTGGCATTATCATGCCAATGCCATCATGCTATTTCACTTATGGCAATGAACAACATCCTATAGCACTGTTTATCCCACTCAAGACAATGACCAATTATCCATTATTCTTCATCCCTTTTTTTTTTTTTTTTTTTCCAACCGGCATTACTACATCAATGCCATGACATTATTTCACTTATAACAACTGCCACCTCCTACAGTACTGTAGATCTCATCACAGCTATCAACATCCATCAGTCTTTAATCATTTCCTTTACTCCCCTACTGGCATTATCACACTTACTAATGCACTCTCCTACTCCTTTTACAAAAATGACCATCATCCTACACCACTATGACCATACCTACACCTTTACCATCATCATCATCCACCCATCTTTAAACACCTGCCCCATTCCCCCACCGACACTTTACACCATGCCACAACATCATCCCACTTATACCAACAATTATCATCATCCTACAGTATCTCCAATGAAACATGACCATCACCCACCAGTCATCTACCCCAACCCCCCTCCACCCACTTTCTCAACCTGCAATATTATACCAATGCCACCTTATTATTCCACTTACCTCAGTGACTATCATCCTACAGTACCATTGATCTCACCCATGCCAGTGAGCATCACCCACAGGTCATTGGTATTTTCCTATGCCCCCCACCTTGCACCATTGCACCATCACCACTGCATTTTTCCACTTGTATAACAATGGTCACCACCCTGTGGTACTACTGATTTAAAATTATTACCATTATCAGTCACTGAAAATACTCCCATCCAGTGAATACCTTCACACTGCACTATATGGAAATGAAGAAGCTGACCAACTGACAAAGGAAGGACAGCAGCCCCAACTGTAAAAGGTAGTCTCCTTGGAATAAATCTAAAATATTTCCAAGGAGACAAATAGGAAGATGACTTGAGCAGCACCCAGACTTCAACAAGAGGGATGCATACTACCGGACGCCCAGATCAGACCAAGTGAACATTGTTGGACTGAGGATAAGGCTCCCATGACCTCAACATCACAGGTCCACTATACTCCACACCTGTGAGTCTTTCAAACCATCAATGCCGTGCAGCCCCAGAGACAGCGGAGCATTCCCAGCTAGGCCCAAAGTGGAAACCTGGCCTGCCAACTCACCAATGAGTGCAAAACCATACTGACCACTGGAGGGTCTTCACCATACAGCAGCCTCCGTCAGTACCTCCAGGATTCCGACCTAAGTAAACGAAGAAGAAGACCATCATTGTGATACTAAGAACCGGGCACTCCAGACTATGACATAACATCTCTGCAATACTCCACCCTTGCGGGTCTTCAATTTATCCATGCAGCCCCAATGACGGTGGAACAGTCCCAACAACACCAAAAGAAGAATCCTGGCCTGCCAACACACTGATGAATGCAAAACCTTATTGACCACTGGAGGACCTTCACCATACAGAAGCCCTTGCCAGTACCTCCACCATTCCTGCCTAACGGAACGGAGAAGAATCTCTTCCTACACTACCGTTGATCTCATATGATCATCACCCATCAGTGACTGATTAATGATAATAATTTTTACCCTTGTGTGTGTGTGTGTGTGTGTGTGTGTGTGTGTGTGTGTGTGTGTGTGTAAATGAGTGTATGTGTGTATGAATAGTGTGAAAACTTTCCACAGTTAGTCTCATTATGATCACATGATCTTAACTCACCCAGAACATTGTTTACATGTGGTCCCCCCCCCTTTTTTTTTGTTTGTGTGTGTGTGTGTGTGTGTGTATGTGTGTGTGTGTGTGTGTGTGTGTGTGTGTGTGTGTGGTGTGTGTGTGTGTGTTGTGTCAACACATGATACCCTGTTTTTCATTGATCACTGCTATCTTCTCTCAACAAACAGCAGCATATTGATGCCAACACATTATTTCGCCTGTTACAATGAACATCATCCCACAGCATTGTTTACTTTTTTAAACAACACTATTAATATGAACCTCCCAACCTCCCACCCCCACCCCCCACCCCATAGGGGATGAAGAGATATGAGCTCTCCTTCTCTTGCCCCCCTTCCCCCCCCCCCCCCCCCCCACACACACACATTACCCTCCTCCTTCCTTTTTTTTTCCTCAACCCCCCCCCCCCCCTCCCAATCATACCTTATCACCCATTTATCTTCCATCCCCTTCCCTCCCTCATTAACATTACCCACACACCTTTCACAACTACCCACGCATAACTACCACCACCTCTTTCATCACCCAGCGAAATCATTTATTTTATTCACCTAAACTTTCTTCTTCTGCTTCTTCTTCTTCTTTTTTTTTTTTTTACACAGTTTCTTCTGTTCATGTACTTATTTTACCCCTTCTATATATAATTTTTTTTTCCACTTTGCCCCCCCCCCCCCCCCCTTACCATTATTATCAATCCACCATTACCACAACTGTCACAAAGATATCACCCCACCCCACTAAACTAGACACACAACCCTATCTATCACACAACCCCCCCCCCTCCCCCCACGAAACCCCCCCCCCCCTCCTTTTCCTCTCTCATAATCCCCCTTGTCATTTCCGCCTAGCGGCTATTCTCCCCACCACATGGACAACAACAGATGAGTCATTTTCGTTCTTTGTTTGTACTGTCTTAAATGTTAAATGTGATTTATTTTTTCGCCTGAAGAAGACCCAAGAGGTTGAAATGCATCGTGTCTTGTCATGTGCTTTGTTTGTCAATGTCATTGGCGGTAACTAACACCCTCTCTTTCTAAATTTTGAGAAATATTGGTGTTGCTCCTGAGATTCTACAAACCTATTATTGATGCTGTGTTGAATCTGTTCTTACCATTTCTTTTATGTGCTGGTGTGGGAGTTTGAGTTTGCGATGTAAGAATGTGCTGAATGATGTTGTGAGTGTGTGTAGTAAAATTGTGGGTGCAAGACAAACCAGTTTGAAAACGTTGTACGACAGAAGAGTGCTGAACAAAGCCAGACGGATAGCCAGTGATGATAGTCATGTCCTGGCTAAGCATTATGAACTGTTACCATCAGGACGCCGGTACAGAACCTTGAGAGTGAAAACAAGAGCTCAAAAAACTTTTATTCCCCAGTCAATCCATCTTTTAAATCAGTAACCTTTATCAAGCAAAACTTGTTTTTAGGGATGTTTGTGCAAACTTGTGTATGTGCATGGGTGTATTTGTGGGGCTGTAAATGTGTCATATAATATCATTTATACACAAATTTGTTTGATTTAATCGTTAAATTTACATTTATAAACATTTTTATTGTAAATTTTTTCTTGATAATATACAATGTAATTGATGTGATTATGTATGAATGTGCAATATAAATGATATTGTGTATAATATAATGTGCAATGAGTTTATGAAATGATTGTGTTCTATGATGTTGATAATTATTTTTTTAATGTTTTTGTGTTTGGTCGGTTTCTAGTGCTGTGTTTTTTGTGTGAAATGCACCTGGACCAAATTTCTCATGATGAGATAATAAAGTGTTTCTTATCTTATAAGGAAATATGCTGAAATATTGTCTGCGTAAAGAAGACAAATGGGTTTGTAGAATATGAGTACAAGGAAATGTGCTGAAATATTGTCTACGTAAAGAAGACAAATGGGTTTGAGAATATGAGTACAAGGAAATGTGCTGAAATATTGTCTACGTAAAGAAGACAAATGGGTTTGTAGTATATGAGTACAAGGAAATGTGCTGAAATATTGTCTACGTAAAGAAGACAAATAGGTTTGTAGAATATGAGTACAAGGAAATGTGCTGAAATGTTGTCTATATAAAGCAGCGGAACCCTTTGTTTTGGTTTTGGCCCATTTCTCCGTTACTATATCAACTACTTCAACTGTCATATCAAACTAAATACTACATCTCTTGCATTGGCATGGGTCATGTGTCTTTAAATATGAAAACTAGTAACAGAAGTATTGATTTCAATCAACATACTAGTTACACTTCAAAACCAGATTTTCAAAATGCGAAAATAGCAGTATTTGTAATTATAATCATGATGATGATGATGGTGGTGATGACGATGATGATGATGGTGATGATGATGATGATGATGATGACCACATCGACGATAATAATAATAATCATAATGATGATGATGATTGTAACAAAGACAACAACAATAATGACAATAAATTATTAAAAAAAACAATAATAATCATTATTATTACTATTATTATAAACACAATAATAGCAACAATAGTAATAATAATAACAACAACAACAATAATGATAGCAACAATAACAAACATTTAAACACCGCATTATCCAGTCAGTGTAAACACTGCATTATCCAGTCAGTGTAAACACTGCATTATCCAGTCAGTGTAAACACCGCATTATCCACTCAGTGTAAACACCACATTATCCAGTCAGTCTGAACACCGCATTATCCAGTCAGTGTAAACACCGCATTATCCAGTCAGTCTGAACACCACATTATCCAGTCAGTCTAAACACTGCATTATCCAGTCAGTCTGAACACCGCATTATCCAGTCAGTCTAAACGTCGCATTATCCAGTCAGTGTAAACACCACATTATCCAGTCAGTGTTAACAGCGCATTATCCAGTCAGTCTGAACACCACATTATCCAGTCAGTCTGAACACCACATTATCCAGTCAGTCTAAACGCTGCATTATCCAGTCAGTCTGAACACCACATTATCCAGTCAGTGTTAACACTGCATTATCCAGTCAGTCTGAACACCACATTATCCAGTCAGTCTGAACACCGCATTATCCAGTCAGTCTGAACACAGCATTATCCAGTCAGTCTAAACACTGCATTATCCAGTCAGTCTAAACACCGCATTATCCAGTCAGTCTAAACTCTGCATTATCCAGTCAGTCTAAACACCGCATTATCCAGTCAGTGTAAACACCGCATTATCCAGTCAGTCTGAACATCACATTATCCAGTCAGTCTGAACACCGCATTATCCAGTCAGTCTGAACACAGCATTATCCAGTCAGTGTAAACACCGCATTATCCAGTCAGTCTAAACACCGCATTATTCAGTCAGTTTGAACACCGCATTATCCAGTCAGTCTGAACACCACATTATCCAGTCAGTCTGAACACCGCATTATCCAGTCAGTCTGAACACCGCATTATCCAGTCAGTCTAAACACTGCATCATCCAGTCAGTCTAAACACCACATCATCCAGTCAGT
>CM065743.1:49794088-49806588 GCA_033310375.1 Conus canariensis | reverse complement strand
ACTTTCATTCATATGCCCCTCCTGTGTTCTTTCGCTATCCACCCACCTCAGTACACCACTCCCACTTTCATTCATATGCCCCTCCTGTGTTCTTTCGCTATCCACCCACCTCAGTACACCACTCCCACTTTCATTCATATGCCCCTCCTGTGTTCTTTCGCTATCGATCCACCATGAGTACACCTTAGCCTCGGAGGCGGTTTCAGCTGACCAGCTTGAACTGACCAGATTACGGTCGGAGCATGACCCGAGACGAAACTGGTGGACGAGGCCAACCCGGAAGAACAACAGTGCACCAGAGTGGGCGTAGGATGCTTCACCAGGGATAACAAAACAGATTTCTGACCGCAGATCTTCTGTGAACAATGCGACATGTCTTTGACCATGCTCAGAAGGTTTTAGAATAGAAAAAAGAACAAAAATCTACAATATTTCGGTCATAGACCGTCTTCGGGACTTGTGACATTAAAAAAAAACAAAAAACAAAAACAGAACAAAACAAAAAACAAATAAAAACGTATATGCAATGACGTATGAAAATATATACGTAAACGGACGCTTTTGGGATCTCCTCCTGAGGTTGCCGCCGGATTAGCCTCCCCTGCCTTACCATATCATCCTGGACACTCACGTCCCCACGCCATCGTGCACGGGAGACCCAGATCTCCAGTGCAGAACAACGACACTACTGTTGTTGTTTATTTATTTGTTTCATTCTGTGTTTTTAATTATTATATTTTTTCACGTTCTTTTCACTACTTTGGCTAGCTGAACTTTTGAATCTCGCAAAGGTAAACGGATGATTTAGAAGAGGAGAACATCATATTTTATTAGAAACAGAAAAAGAAAAAGATTTCTTTTTAAAGAATTTTGCTTGAAGAAATATGTGTAACACACACACACACACAACACACACACACAATATATATATATATATATATATATATGTGTGTGTGTGTGTGTGTGTGTGTGTTACTTTACATCTGTGTCTATGTGTCTCTGACGTAGAGTATGTGAGTGTGAGTCTGTGCGTGAATGGATGAGTAAGTGCGTATGTATGTGCGCATGTATATCAGTATGCGTGTGCAGTGTGTGTGTGTGTGTGTGTGTGTGTGTGTGTGTGTGTGTGTGTGTGGTGTTGAAGTCAAGTCAAAACTATCTTTGTTGAGGGTTAAAGAATAAGCTTTGCAGTTTTTTTTGTGTTTTTTTTACATCTTGCCCTCATAAACAAGAAAGAAATAATACACCATATGACCACAAGCTCAAAAACATTCTTAAAAGCATACAATTTCTATCAGGCAAATACATACCTCATATTTCAAATATGAAACAATAATGAAAGTGTTGTTGGAACATCAAGTTCAAGCAAGAGAGAGAGAGAGAGAGAGAGAGAGAGAGAGAGGAGAGAGAGAGAGAGAGAGATGGGGATAAGGGGATTGTATTGATGGAAATGACTTTAACTGATGTGCAGAGTTTCTATCAGATGCATTTTTAGTGCCGTTTTAAATGTCTGTTTTGAGGGACATGATTTTATGGAGGAAGGCAAATTATTCCATGCGGTCCCCCCAGAATGCAGAAAACTTGATTTACAAAGATTACTTTGAGGTCTGGGAAGAGAAGAGACAGTTTATGTGTATGTCTGTTAACTATTGATGACAAAGCTTTCAATGATTTTCTTCGGGGCTGATCCATTCATTACATTTTACATGCACAAGCTTTTGTTGAAGCAGAATCTGTCTTTAAATGGAAGAATATTGAAAGTTTTGTAATCACTCTTTATCAGGGTATTGGATTTCAGCTGAATTAATTTAATGGCCTTTTTATGCAGACGGCTTAACTAGTTTCAGATCAGTTTCACTGGTATTATCCCATAACGTGGATACATAACTGATAAGAGAAAGGATGTGCCCATAAAAGAATATCTTTCCGGAATGAAGATTTGGAATTTTTTTTCTATTTTTGAAAGTTGATATATTCTCTTAGAACTACGTTTCCGAAGATCCGCAATGTGGTAAGACCAAGATAAATCGTTGTCAATGATAACACCTAAAACTTTATGTGATGTAACCTCTTCAATCTTTTGTCCCTGGACATGTAACGACTCGAATGAGGATTTCATTTTCTGTCGTTTTCGACGTGTTGTGACATACATGCATTTGGTTTTACTAGCACTGAGGGACACATGATTCATTTCTGCCCATGTAATTAGCTTGTTGATATTTTTCTGCAGGTTACTTACCAGTTCAGTAGGGTTACTACTATGAGATTGTAAATGAGGTATCATCAGCAAACAATTCACAACAACATTCTAGATGGGGGAGTAGGAGGGGGTGCAGGAAACCCAAATGCAAAACCTGTGACTTTCTTAATCCGACAATTACTGTGAAAGGCCCATCCGGACGCAGCTTCCACATGAGGTCCCACTTCACCTGCCAGACTCAGAATATAGTCTATGTTCTTAGTTGTACCCTGTGTCCCAAGATGTATATGGGTGAAACATACAGATCTCTAAACGAACGTTTTAAAGAACATAGAGACAGCATCCTCACGGGAAAAGACACTCCTGTGGCAAACCACTTCAATTCGGACCATCACCATTTTTCCCACATCAGAGTGGCAGCCCTTTGGAGAAATGGTCGTCAAGAAGGGAACTACAGAAAATACATGGAAAGCCAGTTAATACAGCGCCTTGGCACCTTGAGCCCACATGGGCTCAACGTCAGGGAATGATACCTCACCCCAAACCATCAGCCCTCCTCTTCCTCCCCCCCCCCTTCTTTCTTTCTCCCCCTCCTCTCCCCCCCCCCTTCCCCCTCCCTTCTTCCCCCCCCTCCTTTGTCTCTCCTTTGCTGCCCATTTCTATTGTGAATCATGATCACCCCTACATTCAATATTGCCCAACACTCCCACCTCTGCCCTTTCCACCCCTTCAGACCATGAACTGCGCTCAGTAACTCAAGTCAACCACCATCAACATCTTCCCTCTGCTGCCATTCCCTGTTGAAGTGTCTACGACACGAAACGTCGGCCATCCCCTCTCCAGGTACTCTTTTTGCCACCTTTTCCCTTTATTTATTTGAGACGAGTACAGCAGTCACTACTTTATTTTTCTTTTTTTTTTAAAGAATTTTAAGGCTGTATTCGATACTTTGTAACACATAAACTTTTTTTTTAATTAGAAGAGAGTGGTTTATAACGTCAAACGTTTTGTAAAATCTACAAAAAGAATTCCAGTAAGGTCATTATTGTTGATACTTGTAAGATAAATGTAATCTAATTCAGAGTGAAGCAAATCATTAAGGAAGGCATTTTTATCAAAATGTGTGAAGCGTCTATAAAAAAAAAAAATCCTTATGTCCAGACTTAGGAATTTTGACACCTTTCTTCATCCATGTTAGACAAACTGAACAATAGTCACTACAGCCTGTTCGTATAGTACACATTTCCACTATGTTATCTTCTGTGTTGACGTAAATGTGATCAATAAGAGTTTCCGTTTGTTCAGTGATTCGAGTAGGACGATCGATTATTTGTTCCAACCTATACATTGCATAAGTATGATTCCATTTAGTCCCAGGCACAGTTAAGTCTATGTTAAAGTCGCTGTATAGGAATCCTACCATTACTGGCTTGCAGTGTTTAAGATTTAATTCAATCCTGATGGGTTGTACGTTGTATTTTTTAAGATACGCTTCTGTTTTGAAGGTTAATGATTTAGCAAGGTAAAGAAGTAAACCTGTTGTTCTAGGTGCTTTTGGGTCTAATTGGATTGTATCATAATTTGGCATGCACATATCAGAATCTGGAATCATATCGGTTAGCCAAGACTCTGCTATACAAAACACATGAAAGCTATTACCATCGGTTGCGAAGAATTGCAGTGATTTTATCTGTCTTACTTCCGGCACTGTGTATATTCAAATAACCGATGCGAAGTCCCTCCTTTAAAGGCCATGTATCTAAAGTGGATGACATGATGATTATTTAAGTTAACTGCGCATACTAACAAAAAAAGGCGCATTACGCGCAGTTCTTCCGGTCACAAATCGAAGGCAGTTCATACATCAGTTCATGTAGTTGTAAATCCAGAAATTGTCGATGAAAAAGATATTCACGAAATAAAAATAAATAAATACATTAATTAAAGAAAAAAACAACAAACAAACAAGAAAACTATAGCAGTCAGTATCAATATGAAATTATGATCAAACCACGAACACAGCAGAAAGCATGAAACCCTTTATCAGATACGGATAGGTTGTCCGCCAAAAATCCTGTCTTTTTCTGCTCTGAAAACAAAATCTTGTATATATTTGAAAAAAAAAAAAAAAAAGAAGAATAAACGTTAGAAAACGGGCTTCTGTTAAACCAACGCAACAAACTTAATTTTGAATACCCCCAAATAGAAAAGAACACTTGTGATTAGAAGAAAAAAGCATATGTACGCACACGTCACTGATGACACGCTACGCAAAAAACAGTAGAAGAAAAAAGCATATGTACGCACACGGCACTGATGACACGCTACGCAAAAAACAGTAGAAGAAAAAAGCATATGTACGCACACGTCACTGATGACACGCTACGCAAAAAACAGTAGAAGAAAAAAGCATATGTACGCACACGTCACTGATGACACGCTACGCAAAAAACAGTAGAAGAAAAAAGCATATGTACGCACACGTCACTGATGACACGCTACGCAAAAAACAGTAGAAGAAAAAAGCATATGTACGCACACGGCACTGATGACACGCTACGCAAAAAACAGTAGAAGAAAAAAGCATATGTACGCACACGTCACTGATGACACGCTACGCAAAAACAGTAGAAGAAAAAAGCATATGTACGCACACGGCACTGATGACACGCTACGCAAAAACAGTAGAAGAAAAAAGCATATGTACGCACACGTCACTGATGACACGCTACGCAAAAAACAGTAGAAGAAAAAAGCATATGTACGCACACGTCACTGATGACACGCTACGCAAAAACAGTAGAAGAAAAAAGCATATGTACGCACACGTCACTGATGACACGCTACGCAAAAAACAGTAGAAGAAAAAAGCATATGTACGCACACGTCACTGATGACACGCTACGCAATGAACAGTGTCAGTACTAATTCAGCTACAAATCGAAAGAGGAGTCTGTGAAAGGTACTATGAATGTGTGTGTGTGTGTGTGTGTGTGTGTGTGAGGAGAGAGAGAGAGAGAGAGAGAGAGAGAGAGAGAGAGAGAGAGAGAAAGAGAATGAGTATGCGTGTTGATGTGCGTGCGAGTGTAATGTGTGTTTGCGTGTGTGCACGTGTGTGTGTGTGTGTGTGTGTGTGCGTGTGTGTGTGTGTGAGCGGAGAGAGAGAGAGAGAGAGAAGAGAGAGAGAGAGAGAAAACTGTGTGTATATGTGTGGCGCGTATTTGTATGTGTGTGTGTGTGTGTGTGTGTGTGTGTGTGTGTGGTGAGTGAGTGTGTGTATGCGCGTCCGTGCGCGTGCGTGCGTGCGCGCGCGCGCGCGCGCGTGCGTTGTGTGTGTGTGTGTGTGTGTGTGTGTGTGTGAGAGAGAGAGAGAGAGAGAGAGAGAGAGAGAGAGAGAGAGAGAGAGAGAATGAGTATGCGTGTTGATGTGCGTGCGAGCGTAATGTGTGTTCGCGTGCGTGCACGTGTGTGTGTGTGTGTGTGTGTGTGTGTGTGTGTGTGTGTGTGTGTGTGGTGCGTGCGTGTGGTGTGTGTGTGTGTGTGTGTTGTGTGAGAGAGAGAGAGAAAGAGAGAAGAGAGAGAGAGAGAGAGTGACAATGTTTTAATGTTAGGCCTCCAGCCTGTAAGCATAGGTACACGTAAACAATTTAGGGGCTATCCAAACAGACGGATGATAGGAATCAACTGAAATGTGTAGCAATATCTTCTTCCCTGTGTCTCAGTGCATAAAAAATATACATAGTTACATCACGAATGACTCTGATTTCCTCACTACACAGTAAGTGTCGGCACTTTACCTCCGTTGACCAGTTAACCTTTAAATGCTTTGATATATATATATATATATATATATATATATATATATATATATATATATATATATATCGAGTGAGAGAGAGAGAGAGAGAGAGAGAGAGAGAGAGAGAGAGAAGCAGAAAACTTACCATACACGCTGATAGCAATCAGTAGGGAAACAACGTTCACTGTGTTTGAATTTCCCATCCTTGTCGGCAGCAACTATCACCCCGTAACTTCACTTCGACACCCCAACATGCTGGTGAACAGACACGACTGACAACAGAATGTAGTCCACTTGCTCTGACGCTCAAAACGCGACTGAATACTTGCGGCGCATCGTCGAATGAGGAAGGAAACAAAACCAGATCACATGACTTTACTTCCCGCTTGTAGGCTAACTTACTCCCCCCCCCCCCCCCCCCCCCGCCCCCTCCACCCCCTGATATGAAGCCAAAACTTTATAAAAAAAAAATAAAGAAAGAAAAAGACTTTGCCTCCTGAGCCCTCGCTCAATGTCTGAATTTTCAAACCATACAAATTCAGATTTCAGAAAAACAAAAATGAAAATGGAAAAAAATAAACATGAAAATGAACACAGAAGGATGGTAATTTGTGACGTTCATTCATTATGCCCATCGCTCCCAGTGGAGCATAGGCCATCGACGATCCTTCGCCATCGCACTCTGTTCTGGGCTGTTCTGGTCATTCCAGTCCAGTTCGTCCCTAGTTGCTTCAGCTCTGCCTCAGTGTCTCGCCTCCAGCTGTTGCGAGGTCGGCCTCTCTTCCTCTTTCCCTGCGGGTTCCAGGTCAGGGCTTGGTGTGTGGTGCTGGACGCTGGCTTCCTGAGGGTGTGTCCAATCCAGCCCCACTTCCTTCGCAGTATCTGCTTGGCCACTGGTTCCTGTCCCGCACTCTCCCACAGATCTTCGTTTCGGATCTTCTCCTGCCATTGGATTTTGTAGATGCGCCTCAGACAGGTGTTGAAGAATGTCTGAATCTTTTGTTGCATCGTCTGTGTTGTCCGCCATGTCTCGCATCCGTAGAGCAGAATTGACTTCACATTGGTAATTTGTGTAGAGCCAGATTATTTTGTCACATTCTAGCTCGGTTCCTCCACCAAATAGGCATCGGAAATGGCACATGAGGTCCATTTATAATTTGACCATTCCATAACATTCCTACTGTCTCAGTGACAGGTTACAATCATTTCAGAAATATCTATCAGATAATATATTAGTGACTGATATCCATCAGATATAGTAGTGACTGATATATATCAGATATAGTAGTGACTGATATCTATCATATAGTCGTGACTGATATCTATCAGATATAGTAGTGACTGACATCTGTCAGACATAGTAGTGACTGATATCTATCAGATATAGTAGTGACTGATGTCTATCAGATATAGTAGTGACTGATATCTGTCAGACATAGTAGTGACTGATATCTATCAGATATAGTAGTGACTGATATCTGTCAAATATAGTAGTGACTGATGTCTATCAAATATAGTAGTGACTGATATCTGTCAAATATAGTAGTGACTGATGTCTATCAGATAATATAGTAGTGACTGATATCTGTCAGATATAGTAGTGACTGATATCTATCATATATATTAGTGACTGATATCTATCAGATATATTAGTGACTGATATCTATCACAGTATCAGATATAGTAGTGACTAATATCAGATATAGTAGTGACTGATATCTATCAGATATATTAGTGTCTGATATCTATCCTGACTGATATCTATCAGATATAGTAGTGACTGATGTCTATCAGATATAGTAGTGACTGATGTCTATCAGATATAGTAGTGACTGATGTCTATCAGATATAGCAGTGACTGATGTCTATCAGATATAGTAGTGACTGATATCTATCAGATATAGCAGTGACTGATGTCTATCAGATATAGCAGTGACTGATATCTGTCAGATATAGCAGTGACTGATATCTGTCAGACATAGTAGTGACTGATATCTGTCAGACATAGTAGTGACTGATATCTATCAGATATAGTAGTGACTGATGTCTATCAGATATAGTAGTGACTGATGTCTATCAGATATTGTAGTGACTGATGTCTATCAGATATAGTAGTGACTGATGTCTGTCAGATATAGTAGTGACTGATATCTATCAGATATAGTAGTGACTGATGTCTATCAGATATAGTAGTGACTGATGTCTATCAGATATTGTAGTGACTGATGTCTGTCAGATATAGTAGTGACTGATATCTATCAGATTTAGTAGTGACTGAATCTTGCACCTGAAAACAAAACGGTGAAAGAGGTTTAATAATGTATGTCACACACATACACATACAGACAGAAGAGAGAGAGAGAGAGAGAGAGAGAGAGAGAGAGAGAGAGAGAGAGGGAGAGAGAGAGAGAGAGAGAGACAGACAGACAGAGACAGAGAGTTAGTGAAACAGACAGACTGGTAAACAGATATGGGGTGCTAACACACACACACACACACACACACACACACACACACACACACACACACACACACACACACAGCTAGCCAGCTAGCTATGCAAAAAGGTCAAATTGCTGCCTTGTATTTTTTGTTGATAAGCTTAAAGAGGGCAGAATCTGAGACGACTATCTCCATGACTGATTCGTGATTCCTTTCCCAATGAAATGCACCCACTGAAGGTTTAGAGCTAACTGTCTGACCATCAACACGTTTCTAATTGGAGTAACAAACTAAAATATCTCATTCGAGTTTCCTACTTTAAACATTATCCTAACAAACATGCAAACGAAGGCCGAGCGCTATTGGTGGCAAGCGTGAGTTCTCGCCCTTGACTGTTCGAGGAGTCAGCGGACCACCGCCCTGAACAACCGTTCACCACCTTCCTCCAGCTCCGTCATCTGACTGCCAAGGCCTGGATCTCCACACATGCTGTCAGTCCGTTGTGTGGCTGCTTGTTTGATTGTTCTCTCCCTCTGTATTCCTTCCTCAACATTTCTCTGGAGGATGTCTTAGCAAGGCCATTGGGCTGTGTTACATCACCATACTGTAGTTTTCTTTTCTTGTCTTAAAGAGAGGGAGGGGGGGGGGAGGGATGGGGGTGGGTGGTGGTGGTGGTGGTGGTGGTGGTACTGTGTCACTTTGTCTCTGTCTCAGTGCTTGTGATTTTTCCCCTTATACATCTCTCGTTCAAATGACAACATGAGAGAATTTCAGATTCCAGTTCTTTTATTGCCCAAATGTTGTTGTTCGGGCACAGGTGATGAGGACATACAATGATAAGAAACCCTAAGTCCCTAACTCAATGGGCGAGTTGAATATGATGTTTGCCCAATTCATTTCAAATTTTCCCCTCAGAAGATTCCCTACCTAAAAAAAAAGCCACCGAGCTATCTGAAACAAAAGGAGACACAAAAAATCCCACATTCTTAGCTTTCTAACAGTAGTATAGGATCATGACAACATTCATCAAAATAATAACATGAGTGATACACATGAAAAAACAACAACAACAGGAAATACCCATAAAGAATAAAAGTGAAAAGAAAAAAGGAATTGGTTTATTTACAAATTGATGCCATAGAGGGCTAGGAGTGGGTGGATCTTGAACTCAAACCACACTACTGGGTTTCACATCACTGCACTAGCCGCTTATACCTGGTTATTTCCCACCTTACGTAAAGAAATAATGGTAAGGACATGTACATAACATTATAAACACAGCCAACTTCCCTAAGAAGCATTGGCGTGCCTATCCTTTAGAGGCTTTAGCACTTCCCACCACAGACTGTGACGTCTCAACTCTTACAACAGTCCAGCTGTGAACCTCTTCTGTTGCATGGACTTGCCCTGTTATTTGGCAGTGTCCAACACACATTAAGCTAAGGACCTCAAGAACCGTGCATCCTCATCAACCCCAGACAGGCTTTACCCCATTTCAGGGTTTCCACCAAGTTGAGAGAAAATATGAAAGGAAGGGTCAGCTAGTCTGTCTCCTAATCCCACAACTAGGGACTGATCTAGCTCCGTAGAGAAAAGATGGAAAAGAAACACAGTAGGAAATGACACAACAAACCCCACGACAAATCCCAGTGAACAAGCAAGGCAAGACCAAAATCAAATGTCTTCATCTAACAATATACATACACTTTCTCTAGCAATCTACACACACTTTCTCTCATACAGTACCCCAATAATAATGAAAGGAAGATAACAAATAAACTCACAGAAGAAGAGAAATAGAATAAACCATTCAAAACCAAACCTAAAGGAAACAAAACAACAAAAAAAAACATAAACAAAACAGAATATCAGGCAAATCATTCTGTTGGATCAGTCAGTAGACTGATAGTGGAAGGGAGGTAATCTGGCCTTTTCACAAGACCTTGCAACCAACAAGTCGCACCTAAACTTCTCTACAGCCCAACATAAAAAAAAAAGATCATTTGGTCCATCTCAAGGCGTTGTCGTAGCATCTTTCCCATGGATTATCCTTAGCCTGGCCCGGTTTGAACGTCTGTTTCCACCACACATGACAGAGCCCCAAACCAAGGAAAACTGTGTAGCCTCACCCAAGGCAACACAAACATTAAAAAATCCAGCTTCGACAAGAACAAATGTACACACACACACAAAAAAAAATAAAAAATTACCACACAAAAAGAAAACATAATGAGAATTTCTAGGCCGGCAACGCTCTCAACCGTGATAATTCTGGCACTATTTTCTTCAACATTTGCGGGTTCCAAAACCAAAACCCCTAAACTATTCAATACATCTTAACCCAAAACAAAAGTCATTTCAACACCAACCTGGAGGCAGCAAACAGACTGGGATATGATGGTGTGTCTTGATCTGAGCGGGGATCAGGAGCCTTCTGACTGGCGCCAAGCTGCAGGAGACGCTCTGGCATCGGTTATGTAATTCTCTTGAAGGAGCCAATCGCTAGCAGCTCTCATCCAGAACGGTAGCTTCTTTTTAGGTTTGAAATATTTTGTACTTACTCCACTCTCTTATTCGCTATTACTATTAATATCTATAATAAAACAATAATAATCTGCTAAAGGCTACAACGAAAAACCCATCACTAATGCCCAGTCCGAAAGTAAAAAACAAACCGGGAGTCATTTCTGGAAGGGAAATAACACCCCTATGTTTGGGTGCCAACTCTGGGAGCTAATATGTGAGGTTGCTTCCCTTTGACCACAAATGTCATTGACATGTCACACTTGGCTCGTATCAGCAGTCTTTCAGACGGTTCCATGTGTTTCTCAATGATTTCCTGCTCTGGTTCATTGGAGATATGTTGTCAGTGTCTATGATGTCTAAAAATCTTCCAGTAACACTGCATCACCATGGACTGGATTCTTCTGTCTAAATGTGCACTGAGCGTCCGTACCTCGCAGACATACATGATGAGGGAATATACTGGTGCACGTGGAAGTTTGATCTTGTGTTTTATGGAGTTGTCATTGTCCTCCCTGACCAAGGCCTTCCATACTGTCAATAGAGTGGGCCTGTGGAAGATCATGGCCAAATGCAGATGCCCACCTACAGTCATCTCTATGGTGCGGCAATTCCTTGATGGCATGCAGGCCCATATCCAGGACGATGGAGAGATATCTACCCCATTCCCTGCCATTCCCTGGTGTAAAGCAAGGCTGTGTTTTGGCACCCACTCTGTTCAGCATCATGTTCTCTGCAATGCTGACTGATGCTTTCAGAGAAGGAGACATAGGCATCGACATCAGCTTCAGAACAGATGGAAAACTGTTTAACCTCAAAAGGCTTCTGGGAAAATATAAGGTTATGGCAGACATCATCAGGGACTTTCTGTCTGCTGATGACTGCACTTTCAACACTGGCTCAGAAACTGAAAAGCAACCCAGCATCAACAAGTTCTCCATAGCCTGTGCCGACTTCGGTCTCACCATAAATACAAAGAAGACGGAAGTTCTGCATCAGCCTGCACCAGGCAGACCCGACCATGAGCCTCACATCACCGTCAATGGTATGAGACTCGCTGCAGTGAGTAAATTCACCTTCCTTGGCAGCACACTGTCCCAGAACGTCATCATTGACGATGACGTGAACATTAGAACTGCAAAACAAGTGGAACCTTTAGCAGACTACGCATCAATGTTTGGAATAGAAGAGGCATCAGTCTAGAGACCAAGCTAAAGGCGTACAGAGCAGTTGTTCTCCCCACACTCCTCTATGCGTATGAAACGTGGACAGTGTACCAACAGCATGCCAAGAAGCTGAATCACTTTCACATAACCCTGGCTCAGAAATTGGTAAACATAAAATGGCAGGACAAAATCCCAGACAGAGGTGCTCGACCAAGCAAGCCTGCCGAGCATCCGCACCATCCTGATGCTGTCTCAGCTTCAATGGGCAGGTCAGGCCAGACCACCGGCTACCCTACGAGCTAAGAGAGAGAGAGAGAGAGAGAGAGAGAGAAGAGAGAGAGAGAGAGAGAGAGAGAGAGAGAACTTCTGT